>JABFPB010002392.1:0-20331 GCA_022817645.1 Ceratoteleas bidentatus
AAGATACTAAACGTCTTAAATAAGACACCGAGTGTCTTAATTAAGACGTTTAACGTTGCAGAGTTTTTACAGTGTCGGAACTAACAGTAAAAAGTTAGGTTAGGTTCAAAATTTTTGGAATCATTCCCCTACATAATTTATATTTGACCTTGAGATGTCCTTGATTAGTGTCCTTGGAGTAGTTTTTCATTTTCAAATGAAAGCGTTTGAAACTTTTAGTTTCATTTATACTGGTGAAATAGGGGTCCACTTCAGGAATCTTGAGTCACATACATTTTTTCGAAGCTTAATCTTTATTTCAATTTTTGTTAGAACGTCCTTAATCCTGTCGTTGGGCGTTTCGGGAGTTTTTTATGATTAATCGATAGGCGACTTGGCGCGCGAGCGTTGGACTAATGAATTTTACATTGAACGCGCATGCAGTGCGCATAATAATAGCGGCGGGCCGTTAGCCGGTGTCATCAATACGTTCATTTCACCTGTTTGCGTGTTTTTGTGCCCTTTCATTACAAGGCGAATAAATACGCCGCGCGACGACGCTTAACCGTCTGCTTAATGGCTTAGCTGCGCAGGATGAAAGAATGCAATTAAGTGGCTCATTGTTTTAAGGTTATGCTAATGCAGCGCGTCACTTCGGACCGCGAGGAAATGGAGATGAACGATTTCTGAAGAGCGCAATTGAATTGGGTTCGTGTAGGGTTTGCGAGGGAAGCAATGAGGTGGGAAAAGTAGAAATTGAAGGATGTAGAATCGGCGCACGAATGGCAAAGGAATTACATAAAAAGGTTCCCAAATGTGGCATAAGTAATTTTGGATTAATGTGCAAGATATTTCGGAAAATTGCAGTGGAGAAATACTTAACAAGTACTTTGTAATTTTGAAGGAAAAATTACAATTAAAGTAACCCAATTTGTCTAATCTAATTCCATTCCGTACTCTATGGTAATTAGAAACAATTTTTTTAATAGGTTCTAAGTATAGCGTGGAGTTGGATTTATAAATTAGATTCTGCATTTCATATTTTCGTGATTTTCGTGATCGTATTTCCAGTAATAACTTTGCCGTTCCATTTTGACTTCAAACACGCGTTTCATTAAATCTCCATGGATCCGAGAAGATCCACTCGTTACGATTTTAATATACTTATTTGTCTCGTTATGATTAATGCTGACTGCCCGACAGTTGCAAAGCAATATCAATTTTTTGCATTATCGAGTTCGCCTTTATATAATTAAATTAAAGTAACGCACCGGTTTGCATTTTGTATAAAAAATAAGCTTTGATGCATCGCGAATAATGAATGATACGTAAATACATTAAAACTTCACTTTTGTGCATATTTAGTGTGCAACCATATACAGCGCTACGTCAACGATAATACGCCCGGGCAGTAAGGAAAAGAGTAATTTTTTATGTCGCGCGAAACATTGATAGCTTAATAAACATTTCGAATGTTTCTAAAGCCTCTTTTCTGAATCAGTAAACACGGACCCAATGCACTTTTTAGGTTCCCATGAAAAAGAAATTTTTCGTCTACCACTTCATGTTTAACGTAAACAAACGTGGGATTCGTAATAATAAAAAATACATAAGGTTTTATAGGGTTTTTTCTTAGACCAAGTCCAAAATGCTCAATTTTCATGCAATCTGACTGTTTTTATTTCACGTATTAAAAATATTTCAACAAACCGTAGAAACACATTTCTGGAATATTACTTTTGTAACAAAGTTATTAACAATATACTACACAAAAAATCCGGAAATAGTCGGTTTTTTCGTATCAAGTTGCAATAAATTTTTCAGTAAAAATTCTATCTGTATGATGTGTTTATTATGAAATTACGAACAGTTTTAGAAAAAAAAAATCGAATATAAAATGGTCGTCCAGGAATATTTAAGCTGTTATTAATAAATAAATATATCTATTATAATTATGAATGGAATTTTTTTATATAACTGTTATCCATTAATCATGCAGCTTTATACAAAAAATAGAGATATCGACTGAATATATGCTTTACCCAGATTATTCCCAAACTGTAAGTGGACTGACAACAGTCTGGAAACTGGTCATATAAAGTCCAAAAATAATCTGTCTGCTAGACTGTTCTTAAATATAAATTAGAGATTATTCTTCGAAGCTCCATTATCCGCTCAAACCTCTTCAATTCTCCTTCGCCGAAACAAAACCGTTTACCCCGTCACTTTTCGTTGGATCAACGGTTTTGAAGGTAAGATAAAATGAGTTGAAACGGGGAAATAATGGAAGATACATCATTTCCCGTGGCGAACGGGTCTCAATAAAGTCGAAAGCTCGGTTGTGGCGGCGTAATCTATTACCCAGGGTTACGGTGTCGGGCGGCAGGTTGCGGCGCACCTACTCTGTCGCCGCGCGGCGCCCGAAACGGCATTCGCAGCTGCTGCGAGATCGTCGTCGATTTTGTCGCGACGCGAGTCATGTTTGATGCAGAAGTGCGCGCGTTGCGCCACGCGAACGTGCAGCTACCGAGTAATCGCTTGTTAAGCCGAGATTACGAGTACAGGCGAGGAGGGGGAAACAGAGCACGCCAGTTGGACGATGTCAGATCCGGCACTTGGATTAATTCGAACAAAAATGAGCCGGTGTCGAACGAGTTGTCGCGATTTGGTGTTTGGTTGTGGATAAATTCGATCTGGTAATGACACGTTGTTTGGGTTTTCGAGAATGGTTTTGGTTGGGGTTTAGGGATGGCTTCGAATTTTCAGATAGATGAATGGGTGAAATTGGAGGAAATATGGAAGAACCTGTTGGGATTCGAGACCAGAATTTGAAGTTAGTCACAAAACATCGATTAATCATTGGTTTTCGATGATTGCACTATGGCGATCCTGCCAGGATAGTCAAATGTTTGTTCAGCTAGTCAACCTGAGAGAGTAACAAGTGGTGCAAATCAATCATCGGTGGTCTAATCAAGACCTGGATGGGCCTTACACAAAACAGAGGCACTGCTGGTCTCAGCACCAAGAATATCATCGTATTCATACACAAGTTTATAGAAAGATGTTTACTATCAGTCGTTGGGAGGGATAGAGAAGTTTTGTTAGGGATTTAGGGATGGGCTAGTCATACTTTCTAGACAGTACAGTGGGTAAAGTTGGAGGTACACGGAAGAATCTGTTGCGACTCTAGAGAAGATGGTCAGGAATTTTTTTTTTTTTATTTATTTAATGCAGTTCTCAGATTCAAGTAACATCTTTTTGTTGATTATCCAGTTATCTTTTGCTCTCAAAGTCTGGAACAAGAAACAAATTAGGTTCGTGGAATCTGAAGATATCAAGCACATTTATCAATCCCACTCGCAGCTCGTACCCAACCCGATACTCAACCAAAATGCCTCTTGTCACCCATACCACCCGATCTGACAACCCAAACGATCTTCCTCCTCGTATCATTAGTCTTGAAACTCCGACATGAGCTCACCCGTTGCCAATTCTCGATAGTTTCGCTGCACTCAATGAATCATCAACCGTCATGTTTAACCCGGCAAACAATTGAGCGTCAAAGCGGGCAATAAATAAATTATGCCCCGGAGTCCATGTCATCCTACATTGGCCTACATCGGCCGTGGCACGTGAACGTATGCGCGGAATGGCGAAAGGAAATTTTGCGAAACCAATATCATCCCCGTGCGATACGTTATGGCACAACAGGCGTCGGACGATAATTTTAAGGATGAAGTTCTGGTTCATAAGTAAGAACGCTTACTGGCGTTCAAACATTTACACGGACCCACGGGCTAATTTCTCAACTGCAACTTACGTCTGCGGGGTGCTCGCTATATATTCCCTTTTATCGTTACCTGCCGTGGTACTAATTCGGTTTCGTAGACACAATATGTTGTACGTTAAATACACTCTGAGCATTACAAATAATATGCGCTTTAATTGGCGCGTTGTATATATTTGAGCATCGGTTTGAACCTACAAAGAGGTAATCTAATGTTAACTTGCCCGGTAAAACCTGCTGATTTGGTAAAAGGCGAGGACACTTTTTCAATCCTAAATTCGAATTAGTCAGGTTCGATTTCTTATCGGAGTTTCATGAATTTTTTAGGTTTTAGGTTAAGAAACGTGTTTTAGGTTAAGACGTGTGGGCGTTCAATAGAGGCTGACTTCGGGAACCATGGACGCTAAATTGTAATATTAATATCGTGTATTATGTTGATGTACGATACACTCTTAAGCAAATGATGCTTCACTAAATGACACTTAACGAAGTGGTGCTTCACTGAACGACGCTGCTATTTTCGGAGAGGTTCGCGGTATTAAAATTAATAAATGAAGTCGGCTCGGGTTCCCGGCTACGTCTCACGATTTATTGTTCGTGCATTTTTGATTTTTGAAAAATGCTAGTCGATATTGAGTTATTACTGGACATATGATTGAATAACCTTGCAATCTTAAACTCTGCGAGTCTTAAAAAAATAGGACCTGACTTGTTTTTAAATCATCCGAAATTTCATATCTCCAGGTATCCGCGTTCTTCCACCGCTGAAGCAATGCAAACCTAAAAAAATCAGTTCTTAAATTCACAATCCAAATAAAACTCGCGAATCACAAACTCACCCAATCTCCCCAACCAATTTACATAACAATTCCCACTACCTCTCCAACCCATTGAGAAATTCTCGTTCGCATTGACAAATTGAACGGGCCTCGCGATCCGGCGCTTTATTTTGAATAAAGCCTGCGCGACTGCGATGCTCCGGCGTTCCTTATTACAGCATTGCTTGCGTACGAAGAAATGCACGTGGGCGTACTAAAGCGGCGCACGACGGCACGTAAACGTTGTCTAAACTGCCGCACCGTCGAGTCAATTTTACGCGTATCTGCTATCGCGCAAGACTGCGGGCCGCAGTCATTGCCGTTAATGCCGATTTACCTTACAGCCAGCGCTGCCGTGAAAACCGGCTTCTGCATTATTTCACCCTTTTTTCGATAATTGCTCGGTTTCGCGCCAAATTGCCGCGCGATATAATGATATCAATCCGACCGCCAACCAGGACGGGTTTTCATCGATTAGAAATCGATTTTTGTTAATCGAACGCGTCCGAGATGGTTGGCCGTTGCAGAAAGATAACCCTAGTAGAAATTGAATATTCCCATATCCATTTAGAATCCCCGAATATTGGACTTGCCTCATAAAAGCCCACCACACTGTAAGAACAACTGTCTTGAGTCAAGAAAAACTGTCTCGTGACGCCGGTGACGCCGACGTGATTGGCGATCGACGCGCCTCAACTTTCGAGATGGGGAAACGTCGGCGGCGTAATTGGGTGCAACTTTTCAGTTCTCCTAACCTAAAAAAGATGAGTCAAGAAAAACCTTTTTTTCTTGACTCAAGAAAAACTGTCTTGAGTCAAGAAAGTTTTTCTTGACTAAAGACAGTTGTTATTAAAGTGCAGGGTCCCAATCTTCAGATGGGGTGTGCCCTATGAAATATCTACTAGGGAACGCATTTTGTTTTGATTAACAAGTTTATAGTTCGAGCGGCCTTTTCGCTCGTTGCCCGCTAGAAAAGTATTGAACAAGTCGAGCTGGATTAACATTTTTACGACGAAAGCCGAGTGTAGGTATTGTGAGGTGTTTAAATACAAGCCCTTTGTGCTTCGAGTTCTGCCTGAGATTTCTGTGAAGCGAATGAAAAAATGAAGTGCCGTCGAATGCCGGCTGAACTTGACGGATATTCGGTTAAATCAAACGAAATTAGGTTCGAGCGAACAAACGAGTTCGCTTAAATAAACTGCATATCGAACTTAACAAGAATGAATCGTAGTACTCGAATCAAGTGCTGCGATTGAGTGCTGGCAACTCTTCGAGGAAGTTGACCTGCGTAGGGTGATTTGAAATATTCGTGTTCGGGGCTCGTGTAGTTCTATTGAATTTTCCAATGGGAAAACCATTTCTGGTAGTTCGAATTGTAACAGATATAATTTACCAATGATAATTTCGAATAATATTGAAGAATTGCATTCTTCAAGTATGCAATTCTTCAAATGCTACAATTTTTATTTGGAAGGACTATAAATTACTATACAGTTTGAACATGGACTAGTTCTCGTGAAAAAAATTATTTTTCGGTGACGATTTCGAAAAGAACTGCTATTTCGAATCGAACAAAATCAGAGTCGAAAGTGCGCACCAGTTCAAAACTGTTGACACCCGAAGTCGAAAACGGATAAATACCTGATCGCACTCGATGGCACTAGAAATGCGCCGCATTCAACTGTTTATTCTAATCCATCATTTAATCCAGCCCACCACGGATAATCAACGTTGATGAAAATATCTTCATCAATATTAAATCGAGTACTTTCCGTCTGGCATCGGCAAATAACTGTAAAAACGCGGGGAAAAGCAAAACACGTGCAAACCTCCACTCTATCATTTATTCAATTAACGGTAAAAGTTGATAAAATATTTGTCTGAATTTTGATTGGCTGAAAAAAGTGAATGGGAGAAACGCGCGGCACCATCTCGCTCGCGCGCCGAGTTTGTTGTTTCTGTCTTTCAATATCGAGGCTGGCGCAAAAAGAGCCGCGCGTATCGGGAGTCGCGCGTTTCCCCGCAGAAGAAGCGGCCCGATGCATCATGGGCGCGCACCGTCAGTTTTAATTAGCGCGACCGCCCCCTCGCCCCCTTCCCCTCCGATCCCCACTCGGCGCACGTCGAGCGTCGCCGCAAAATCGTTAGTAAAATTTGTTACGACGCCCCGGCGTAACGCCATCGACAACAAATAACGACAAATTAAAGCGATACTTTCGCCGGCCTTTTATGTTTGCGCCAGCTTCGCTGTTTGTATTCGCAACCACGGTGCAGAGGTCACGGCGAGAAGGCAACTTTGATTACGCTTTGCGTTTTTTTGACGTTCGAAAACTTGCTAAAAGTGAAGGGCGATTTTCGAAAGGTTTGCGGTTTTGAAGCGGAACGTTAAGGGGCTTCTTCATGTCTGAAACACCGGAATTAGCAGAACTTTAGTTTTTTAGTGGGTCGTGGATCGTAACTTTTTTGGTTAGGACAAATGTTTAAATTTGATCCATAGCATGATCCTGGCAGGATCGCCGTAGAGTGATCCTGGCATGATCGCCGTAGCGTGATCCTGGCAGGATCGCCGTACCGTGATCCTGGCAGGATCGCCATGGTGTGATCTCGACAGGATCGCCATGTTGAGATCACCGGAAACAAACGATTAATTGCATCATAATTCATCTCGTTTTAAATTAAATAAAAACCTGGAAGTAAATCATAAATTGACTAATTCTAAAACATCTAATACTAGAGCAAACTTCGTACGACAAGAATTCTCCTAATTTGTCGCATACCACTCTCGTAATCCGATTCCTTCGGGCATCGGAACAAGCGGGCATTCGACTGGGCTTTTGATGTAATTTTAGAAAACGCTTAACACCTTCACGCTCCACATTCTAAAACCGACCGAGAAGTGCGATTTTTCTCGTGTAAACTGGCGCGTTTCATCCATCCCGTTTAAGCTCGGCACAAAACGAAAACAAACCGAGTCCATCGCAAATGAACAATAACAAATCGCGCGCCATCAATCCACTTTGCACGCGCCTGAAATCTGTTTACCCCAGCGCATCATAGAGCCCGTGTCTTAGCGCAACCCTGGATAAACAATGACGAAATCGCGCCTCACCGAATATTTTATTTCACTTCCGACACCGAGTTATCTCTGTAGGATTCGAATCACCATTCGATCTCATGAATACGAATCCAACGAAACTCCGCCAACGTAAACCCCCGATTGTTTACGCTACCCGCTGGCTGGTATTTGCAATTCTTCGGAAAAACGCGGACCGGTCATTTTTCGCCCGTCACTTGCTCGAAACCCTGACAAAGTATCGGCCAATCGCGATACAAGGCGAAAATTAATTAAATAGCGTCAAAGCTCGTGACGCCGGTGACCCCGACGTGATCGGCGATCGACGCGCCTCAACTTTCGAGATGGGGCAACGTCGGCGGCGTAATTGGTTGCAACTTTTCAGTGCTCCTAACCTAAAAAAGGACTCAATCCCTGCGCAATTAGCCACGCGGCTATCGCTCAAAGGGCCGAAAGTAATTAGCGCGAACAAATAACCGAAACCTTGGGCGAAAAAACGGCGCGCGAAATGCGTCGCCCGCGGCGCGCCTTTGTTCGTGAAACGAAGTTAATTCGAGTGAATTATTATAAAACAATGTTATCGTTTCATTTAACGCGAGGACAGCGCGGAATCCTATGCTGATTCGGGCGAGATGAAGCCGGCGGTTCGCGGAGCGCGAATGTAAAATGTAAGCAATTCGACTGCGCTGGAAACACAATTTCGCTCGAACATTACGACGCCGGGTCTGATTAAGGCTGCATTTTTCACGAGTCCACATCGCCGCGGAATCATGCTTTCGCCTCCGGGAGCCGGCTAAGTGTTTCCTCGGCCGCCCCGCTTTTCGCGCAAAATATATTTTTTCGGCCTGCAACTTTCAGCGACTCAATCGCGGTTGATGTCCCGTCGGCTGTTTAAGCTTTGATGGCCGCGAAAATTGAACGCACCCGCTGATTCGCGCGTCTTTTCCACCACAGTCAAAGGGGAACGGAAGTCGACTGGAATTTTTTTTTTTTTTTTTCGTTGGGATCGCGAAACGGTACGTCGATTTCCGCTGCAGGTCGCAGTCGTTATTGATCTTTTAATCCCATCGCCACAATCAGCTGTCGTTAAGCAAGCCTGCTGCAAGCGTCGGCTTGTAAGTGGATTGCATCCATTATGTTTTTATCCGCGCTTTATCCGAAATCTTTATAATTCAATTTGGCGGAAGTCCAGGGGAATTCGAACTGGCTCGAAAATGGGAAAGTGGAATGGGTGCCTCAATTTCACCGGTATACAAAGTTTTGGGCGATTTTTATCAAATATTTTCAGGCCTGGAAAAAGTATAACAATTTTGGGAGAGAAAGAAAATAAAAATCTAGTGATTTTTAGGACATAATCGGGTCAAAGTTTCGAGTTGAATAATGGCTTGAAGGCACGCGAAATTAATACGCTAAACTTTTGCATAACGTGATAAACGTATACAGTTTACAATTTTAATGCAGCGTCCACCATCCATAATGTCTCGTGTCAGCAAACCAATGATCAGTTTGTAATAGAGTATAATTTGCGACGCAATGTTTACTGTGCAGCCGTGAAAACCGATCCGATCGGTCGCAAAAATGCGAACCGTTAATTAAATTGCCGTAATTGTTTAATTCGTTCTTTCATTGAAAAACAATCGTAACTTGTTTATTAAAGGTAATTATCAGGAGTACCGTTTCATTAAATAAATCAAATTAAATTGAAGAGCGAGCGAAAAATTGAATCCGCGCGGCGGGCGAATTAATATTTATTAACAAAATACACCGTCGCGGACGGACGGCAAACGCGCCGTGAAATCAACTTATTAATATTTCAAAATTGCGGAGGCGAGCTGCAAGTGGAACTTTCCCGTTATTTTTGCACACTGCCTATTGAAAATTACGATAATGTCGTTGCAATTTTACACGGACCATGAATTTCGACGATTATCTAACTGAATCCTCCTGAAAACAAATAAAAAATGTATGCCCAAAATTGCCCAAAATACTTCAGTCTCATTTTTTCAAAGAGTTAGCTGAACGATTCAAATTAAATTAATTTCGTGTTCGTTTGTTTTAAAATGTTCCGGAACATTTTGCGGGAATTTTCCCAAATTCCCACAAAATGGCGAAATACTCTTTCCTCTTTCGAATTCCGAGTTTCGTTCCAAAATGTCTACGCGTACTTCCTTTGTCACCTCGAAAATTCGATCCGCACCGGAGGCTTTTCGGTGACGCTAATTTGTAATGTAAATATACTTCCGACGAGCGGATTACAAAAAAGCTCCTGAAAGGCCTCGCACGCTTTTATTTTCGCCCGCTTTTTGCCCGTCGCTCACGTTTTTCCTCCCGTGTCCCCTGCGAGTTCTTTTTTTCGCGCCACTCTTAAATGTTTACGTGACCGGCGCGGACGCGACGAAAAAGTTGATGAATTTCTCCGACACCATCTGATTACATGCCACGCATGCGGGTGCTTTTGACCTTCCCAAAATCACGACGGTTATCAGTTTTGACAAATCGCGGATCACCTTGTTTTTCGCATCGAGCGTCGCGCCGTGCGAAGACGCGGTATTAGCATTTTAATCGTCCGTTCAGCTCGGTCCGTGACAATCTTCTCGGTCCAGTGGCGCCGCCACTTATTTCGCCGTGCTTATGATTATATTTAAAACGCGCGAGCGCGCCTGGAAAACAGGACCGCTATTTTTATGCAAATTGTCATTCGATTCCAATTTCGGAATCACCAGTGGAACTTTTTCGAGAGTAAGGGAGATGAGAGAAACTATGAGAAAATTTGTAATAGGAGACAGTATTGAATAAAAAATGTTCAGATTGTGTAAGGTAACATAAAGTTTTAATAAAATTTGATAAAATCCTTTGAAAAACGCTGAAGAAGAAGCAGTATCTACCTAGATGAAACTGCGAAATGACTTAAAGAGGTGAACACATTATGGCGATCCTGCCAGGATCGCCACAGTTGACTTCGAAGATCAAAGGTCAAATTTGTTCAAAGTTGAACAATTTTATTTTTTCAAAGTTTGAATTTCGAATTCTCGATTTCATTGACGCTATAGTAAATTTTGTCATCATCGTAGCACATTTCATTCGCGTGTTTCCCTTCTCCCTTTCAGGGTAGTAAAAATACAAACGCAAAGACAAAGTTTGCCGATAAAATATGCAGACGCAATTACAGCGACAATTAAATAGCGGCCGCAAATATAATCGCGCGGTATGATCCGGTTATTGATTCAGTCCGAAACTGGCGGAGCAATCGAATTTCGCGCCGCCCGAAAATTTGCTCGTTATTTAATGTCGAATTAAAAACCGGCGCAACTAATTCAATAGGGCCACGTGTGCCGCTGTTTCGCGTTTGTTGTTTCAGTGCTCGCGGCACGCAGGGCTGTTTTTTCAAATGACGCCTCGAGTGCAATTAGTCTGGCGATTCGCCCCACGAGGGGATCGATCGTCGACATTACAAACATTGGGATCGAAACATTGTTTACGAAACAAAATGACCGCTGTCTCGATCGCGACGCAAGCGTTGCGACGGCTGAAAGATGGATGCGTAATTAAAGTGCAGCCGGGATGTGTTTCGCTGGGTTAATTATTTATTGAGAGTTCTGATGCGATGCCCGATAAAAGGGCATTAAAGTTGCAGCGCTTGACACAGATTATCCCGAAACGCGGAATGTACTTTTCATTTGGCAAAGAAGGCTATTGTTTATTGATGCAAGACGGATCGGATAAGCGACGCGCGTTTAATTCGGTTAAGTGTTGCAGTATTTTTCTGCAAGACAAGCGGGTAGAGACTGGTAGAATTTGGTGGGGGAAGGTTGGAGCAAGGGAAGGGATGGAGAAAGTTAGTTTTGTGGACGATTTTGTCTAGGGTGGGTTCAGTCTTTGAGTTCCCGACCAGATTTTCTGAAAAGTTTCTGATATAAAATCACTTTATGTTCGCTTTTATGCAGACAGATTGAGTGGGAGTGGTTCGAAGGGTTAGTTACTAAGACAATTAGTGGTTAGTAATGCACTCAGAGAAGGTTAGTATCGATAATATATGTACCACAAAATTGTTTTGGGAAATGGAAGAATTTCTTATGCAGACAACAATCATATGCTTGTTACAATCATTTTTTATGGTTGAACGAACCCGCATTTATGGGTACAGCTACCAAACAGTGAAAAATAATTGGAACACCAAATGAAAACCTCTTATTACGAGGTTTTGTCCGAAAAGGGAGTCAATTTGTCTTATTTTAAGGTACTTTGTAACCAAAAAGATAGGTTAAACCTCTTAACCTCTTTTATTTAGAGATGTGTAAGAGACTTGTTTTTCTAGTGGAGAAACGTTTTTCTACCAATAAAAACTGCACACAAATAACAGATTAGAAAATATGTATTAGAAAAAGTGTCACACCATCACTTCTTGGACAGTAAGTCCAACAAGAATGAGGAAAATGCTCTGATCCATGCATTTTCCCTCCATTCGCAAAACCAAGATCCATATCGCCTCCTCGAAAGATCAGCCGTACGTCAACACATCCCATCCTCTGACTCGCAAGACCGAGAGTTTGCACTTCGGGTTAAAATTTTTCCATCGCGCGAACCCACCTACAAGGCGAGATTAGGCATTCTGATTGATTCAATTAGAGCCCGATCAGGGCGATGCTGCGCTGGTGTTCCGATTGCGCGATCTTAACGCCGGATTATAAGGGTACATGGAAGACGGCGAAATGGATTTGGCGGAATCGACTGCGCCGCGGAATTTGCGGATTTGGAGTCACCGTAACACGGGCAACGAGGTGAGCGAATCGGACTAGATGGCGGTTTTGAAATTGTCGAACCAACAGTTTGCTAGTTAGACGCCTCGAGAGAATATTTCTGGCTATCAAATCGTAATTTTTAAATTTTAAAATGTGTGACTACAAATTATGATTTGTTAGCCAGTCACATTCTCTCAAAAGTGTAGTATCTCGCTATGGTTGATTTGTGATGAAATGATTATTCATACATTTTTTCTTAACAAAGACTATAACTCCGTGGCAGCAGATTTGAGACATCAACTTACGCCGGGGTGGTCGAGGGCCTCGCAGGGCCAAGGTGACCGTGATCCGGCGAGCGTGACGACGCTCCAATTGTTCGTCAAAAATAACGAACGACGGAAGCGCGCTCCAGAGCGTTTCAGTGCGAGTATTTTTTTCGACGGTTCGCTTACAAATTTCGTTGGAAACAGGCGCAGCGAGGTTTCCAGCAGTTATCAATCATGGTTCTGATTCATTAAAATCGATTTGTTGGGAATCGGGGGTGAAATAAAGGGGTTGGGAGATTCGGTCGGAGGTGAACTTCTGCAGGATGGATTATTTGATGTTACAGATGATGATGAAATTGATCTTCCGAATGTGGATGAATGGTTGAAAGCAATCGTTTTGAATTTTGTTGATTCGATTTGATTAATATGAAAAAACGTGTTCTATAAGAAAGTTTTTTTTCAATTGTACGGTACCTTTCACGTCCCTGGTTTATGTGATAAAACTGTAGAATATGAGGTATACTATGTGAGTTATATCACATAATGTACTATATGTACCACGTATTACATGAATTACACGTACTACGTCAGAAATGTAGTACCACATGTACCACAGTTACCAAACATGTGGTATCACATGTATCACAATTAGCAAACATGTGGCAACACATGTGCCACAATTACCGTACATGTGGTGGCACCTGTCCCACAGTTACCTAACATGTGTTACGTGTACATTTACCAGATATGCTATATCGCATGTACCACATGTACGTAACATGTAGTATCACATGTTTCACAAACACCACATTTACATAACATGTGGCACCACATGTACGTAACATGTGGTACTACATGTAACACAAATACCACATTTATGTAACGTGCTGTACCACATATATCACAAATACCAAATTTATGTAAAATGTGGTATTACATGTATCACAAATACCGCATTTACGTAACATGTGGTACCACATGTAACACAAATACCACATTTATGTAACATAAGGTACCACGTGTACCACAAATACCAAACATGTGGTAACTTGTGGTACCGCATGTATCATAAAAGCCACATGTATCACAAATACCAAACATATCATATCTGAACCACAATTTTGAACCATTCGGTTCCACATTTACCACACGAAAGAAGTTATTGTAAAGCACATTATAAATACTGATACAAACTATCTCCCTACTATCTTGCAGGTAAAACATATGTTGTTTCAATAAAACATATGTTGTTTCGATAAATTCGAACACTGGCTCATTCGAGCCAGACGTTACGGCAGTTTAATTAATGTAATGGATGCGGCGAATTTTTAATTTTACGACGGAATTTATAACCGGCACCGCAGATGTAAAGATCGCGGTGAATATTCTGCCGCGTTACAGCAGTTTTCCGCGACGGCGGCGAACGTTTGTTACACTTCCGGCGGTTATTTTATTACCGCACTCGTTAAACGCGAGGCAACGCAACGCCAAATTTACTTTTTCATTCTGCAATCGGGCCGCGGGATGGTCGCTGGCGCGCAGCAAAGGTATTCCAAAACTTTTTACGTTCATACGCGGCGCTTGATTTCTGATCATTAAATTTGGGAAATTGATACGACCGAGTTTGACGCGCGCAATTTGCGAAAGAAAAGTTACACGATGGAAAAATTATTCGGCCGGCAAAAACGGCTTAGAAGTAATTCCGCCTCGCGCGACACACCGAACTGTGTCGCAATTTAATCGAAGTTCCGGCGAGCTTACCTCCACTCGCTCGAGTTTAAATATGCCTGTTGTGTTTCACGCGACTCATTGAGTTATATCGGACAATTTCAGCGAATTTGTTTTTATTTCAAATACTTTGTTCTCTCGTGGCCGGAATTTCCAGCAGCGTGACTGACAGAAACTAAACGCGTGTTTATAATTTCTGTTAACCGTAATCAGCAGTGCAATTTTTAAATGAATCGCACGGGAAGAAGCACTGCGTAATTTTGTTGAAAAATTCCGCGAAACGAGAAAAACATCGTTCAGTGATAATCATAATTACGTAAAGTAATGTGAAAGAGCTCGTTTTTACCTTTTGTTTAACCAGTTCAGTTGATGAATAGAATTAAATAATTAAGCCATTATGTAAATTGGAGACAAATTAGATGTCCGACGTAAATCCAGAATTCACTTAATTTCTAAATATTTTTTCATTGAACAAACAGAATTTCACCGTTAGATCTGCTGCAGGCTTTTATTCTCATTAAAAAGGGGGATCTATTTCGTCGTAGCAGAAGTTATTTCATGCAAAAATGAGGTGGTAATCCCTATTTAAAAATTGGGATTGCCACAAATATGGTAATTTGAATCAGTTCAAATTACCATATTTGTATAGTAAACGAAAATTTCTATTTCTTAAAAAAAACTTTCCACGCAGAGTTTCGAACCCGCGATCTTGAGGTTTACAGCCGGGGACTCTTCACTCCTCATTCGATCTTTCTTTTGTTTGAATCAATGCGTAATTTGCCTACAGCATTATTTGACCTTGCGTGCAAGCAGTTTTTATTAGGAAATCACAGTTTACTACAAAATATAGTAGTTTATCCTGTTTTGGAAGCTTCGTCCTCGAATTACTATAAAATACAGCACTTTTTGATGCAATTTTTCCCTTCGTATAGACATCTAGTTGCCGGACACTCCCGAAAAATTCTCCTCCCATCTTCCCCCTTCATATGTCAAAAGCGTTCGTCCGTTCACTGCAGCATTTTAATCGACATCCGCGCAAGTGCCGGCTGCGAAGGAACGGGCGCCGGTCAGTCCGGCGGAAAGCAATTGTCCGCGCGCACTCGGCAATCCCGACATGGTTTCCGGCCCTGGACCGGTCCCTTTTACGCTAATCCGATTCTTGGCGTCACAGCCATTCGATTTCAATAACATAATAACGCGAATTCGTTCATTACAGGGCCGTCCGTCCATTCGCCGTTCGATGCAGGAACTCGGAATAATTAGGAAGCGTGCGAATTGGCTCGTCGAATGGTGGCCCCCCTCCCCGCCCCTTACGTCGTAGGCGCCGGTTTGGGTCAATTCTCATTTTCCATCGATCGACTTCTTCGTCTCACTAAATTTCTCATCAAGCCGGCTAATGGGATAGCGGCGCTGCTGAATTTCCCTCGTGATTTTCATTTCTGCTCAGCCGCTTCTTTTCGCCCCGTCGGCACCCCCGTTGCCGCTCCTTTTCCTTTTTTCCGCCGAGCTCGTCGTTTTTGCGCAACGCTCTTTGCCCATAACTTATTTCCTTATACAAACTGCTTTGATCAACAAGTACGCTGCTCTCGGTCACCATGTCATTATTGCAGCAAATAAGGTGGCCGGTGTCATTTTAAATTCGATGACAAGTCTGGGCAAAGTGAGGGGAGAGTTTTCGTTTTTTGCCGGGGGGATTGTTATCGGTTACAGGGTTGGGAGATTAAACAACAGTATGACAACTGCTTTTGCAATGTAGTTGCAATACTTTTCTCATACTGGTACCATACTGTTGCCATGCTGTTGTCATACTGTTGCCCTACTTTTGACATACTGTTGACATACTGTGCCCTACTTTTGCCATATTGTTGCCATACTGTTGCCATACGGTTGCCATACTGTTACCATACTGTTATCCTTCTTTTGCCATACTGTTGCCACAATGTGGCTATACTGTTGCCGTACTCTTGCCATATCGTGGCCATACTATACTAAAGAACAGTCTTCTCATTACACTTTCCAAGACCGACAGTTTTGTTCAAGATTGTGGCAGTTGGGTTTAAAGTCTCTTTGATTATCTAATCTGTATTTGTTAACTCTTTAAATTAACTTTGTTGAATCAAGATATACTTAAACTGGAAAAATCTTTAGATGTATCTTAACGAGATATACCTTTTAGACTGAAATTTAGTTTCAACTACTATTCCACGTTATCACCAATTTCATTCATCGAAATCGATCAGTTAAACAAATTTGATACTATCACTATGCAGATTTATACATACCTTAACACAAACATTAACATATTTGCAATTATCTTCAAGGGCTCGATTTTGAGGAACCTGAGAGGGTCTATTGGTGAAAATAACAATTTTCAAAACTCGTTCCTCCTGAAAATTGGATCGAATTTCAATCGACTTCATTTAGATCAACCAAAGATTAGTTCCTCATTTACTTTCGAGTCTAAAATAAGAGTTCCTTTCGTGGAAGTCAAAACAGTTTTCTTCTCTAATACTTCACGTTTCTAATACTTCCAAACCTGATTTTCTTCAAGATCGCTGCTGCTTTCGCTCAAAATAAATTTTATACACTACTCCACTGGCGTTCGGCACACTTCTGTAATTGACTCTGCGCGAATGAAATTTCGCGATTGAAAAGTCGTCATTTTCATTGCGATCGACCGTAAAAGAGTCTTACGCGGCTCAATTCCATTTTCGCGCGTGCAAGTAAGTTTACGTATTAACAATTCGTCAGCGTTTTATCCGCGTATCTATAAAATTTCGTGGCGAACAATGGCCGGCGAGCCAACGCGATTTCCGCGCTCGAGACAATGCGATTCGTCGCGAACTTTTGTTTTGCCACTCGACGATGCAACAGTAATTATCCAACCGATGATCGGGGAGCCATTGAATTCGCGAAAAAGTCCGTAAAAAAAGCTTCATTAAGGAGACTCCGCGATGTAAGAGTCAGAACTTGGGATCGAGAAGTTGGCACAGAGACAATGGGCCTTTGCAAAATAATATCGCACAGCTGGACGGGATTTCAAACGCGCTTCTTGACAAAGTGGACAGATGCGAAGCCTAAACAATTGATATTTTTCGTCGCAAGATAGATGTTCAGGAGTTGTGATAAAAATGGAAATAATCTGTCATCCGATTGTAAATCTTTACACAGTTGTGCATTTATTTCATAACACAATTTGTTATTAAAAAGGTATTGCAACATTCTGGGTTTAATAATTAGCCTATGAAGTAATGTACAAAAATGCGGAAGCTATGAATAGATGCGACTCGCAAAATGATTTAAACAATTTGACGAAGTGTCGTAAATTAATTCAAGGTAACTACATTAAAAAGTTACGAGTATATTTAAGCACGTTTAATTATTCGGAGTATGTACTAATGGTTATAATATTACAGTTCCACATGAGGGGAATCACGGCATGAAAGGAATACACAAGGTGAAACGCGAAACTAGTCTTGATTTAGTGGTAAATGTTGCAAAGCCTGCCATTATATTGACGTTGAAGTTTCCATTATGCATGTGAACTACGTACAGTGCTTATATTAAATAACAATTTAATTGAATGAGGAAAAATCAAATCATTTAGGTCTGGTCTCGAAATCTGCTAATGTCGCTCGAAACGTGACTTTTTTCCACATTTTTCGCCGAGATCTCATCCCAAAATGGAACTTTTTATTGAACTTTGCAGCTTATACGTGGATTAAAGGGAACACGTGATCTGCCAAATGTTTAGTTCCACTTTTTGCAAATATTGCAGAAAAACGCATCGAAAATTCGCGCACGTAACACAAGTGAATGCAAGATTAATCATGTCCAATTATTAATAATTTCGCTCGATGTAAATAATGTGACGCGCGCGTTTATGCAAATCGTAAATGTTGCGTTTGGTAATTATATTCGCTAGGCGGGTAGTTAATTATGGAGTGTTTTAATATTTAGTTTAATGATTTCCGCCGAGAGTCGATGAAGTGGGGATGAAAAACGGCTCTCTTGTTAGTGAACATTGTCAAGGCGAATAAAGTGTTGCAGAAAACTAAATTCGCTGCGAAGTAGCCATGTGCCGGCAAAATTTTCGAGGTTGTTTTAGTGGCCGGATTTGCCTAGTTCTTACATTCTTACGCCTGCATTTTTTACGAGTGCCTTTCACCGATGATTTGCGTTCAACATTGGCCTGCAAAATGGCTCGCAGCATTTTCATATTTATTTTTTATTTTTCTCTTCCGTCGAACCAGAACGTTTGTCGAACTTGCCCTTATCTTCTTTCTTCTCTGTTCCAAAATCTCTTTTTGGAACACTCGATGTTTCTTCACCATATTTTCAAATTTTCTATGATTACAGCAACCATAACTAGTTGGAGCAACGGTTGGCCGTTTTATTTTCTTTTACTTTTACCATTTAATCCTGGCAGGATCGCCAACTGGTAAAAGTACTTTAAAATTGTCTGTAGTATTTTTCTAGGTGGGCGTTATCACTCCCACCCCGAATTTTCCGAATTGTTCAAAGCAGAACAGATGAGTCCCGGGCTCGGTTATTTGGAACGATAAAATTACGGCTCTGCAAAAGTAGCGCACACGTGTCTGGCTCATGCGACGCCGATGACAATATCTCACGTTTGACGTTGGGCGCCCATATATCCGAGGTGTCGCGCGCGGTCCGCCGCGCGGATTTATTTATAAACGATATTTGCCATTTGCCGTGCGCTCGTCGGATTTTTCCTGCTGTGTGTATTTACCAAACGAAACGTGCAAGACGCCGGCCGATTCTTTGCTCCGGGAAAAGGATTTGCCGAGCTGCACTGGTAAAAGGGAAAAGGAGCTATCCGGGGCGAAAGCGGATTGAATCGCGCCGACAAACAGCGTCCTCCTTTTTCAACGTCGTTTTTTCTCGCGGCCAAATATTTACCGGCATAATTCATATTTTGCAATACCATTCGGATCCGCGCGTTGTTTCCGAGTCGCGGGACAGCCCAACGGATTAAAACCGGTCGAATCTTCGCTCCATCGGCGGAAATCTGATAATGTCGCCGATCGATCCGGGTCTCCGCTGGGAATCTTCGTATTATGTATGGCGCAGCCGGTAGGATCAAATATTTAACCGCAATTCGGTAAAATAGCCGCAAGCGTGCTCCGTCCCGCACGTGAAAATCGCGAAAATCGACCCGCTTGCATAGCCTACTTAAGTACATTCCTATATACTTAAGCCATCTTTGCTCCGCGTTCCCGCTGACATTAATTATATTTTATGTTGCGCTCGGGCGCGCGTATCGCGGCGTATTTGCGCTGCGTCTACATTAACTTCTCGAAATGAAATTTTTGCCGTCAATGCGAGCCTTTGCCACGGTCAAAGGAGTCGCGACTTTTTCGACACGCTGCGGCGGACGAGGTAAATGCGCTTGACAAAGTAGGATCGCCGGGGGCCCTTTTATCTAAGAATCTGACCGTGATTTTGGAAAAGACGACTCATTCCTCAAGTTCCAAGAGGGTTCGGGTGCTTCATAAAATGGTGAAATTACTGAAGAAACTGGGAGAGAGAAACCCTAAAGAGACGGCAAAAATGTTCCTGCATAATTCATTGTTCTCCTTGAGCCCTCACATGAAACTTTATTCAGATCGATTGCAATTATCTTTGAGAAGGTACCACATTGGTTCGTATACTTCCAACCGGTTTCGATTTACTGACATCATCGAAACTTGAAGAGACCATCCACGAATCCCAATTTTGAATGTGGATATTCAAACAAAAATTTCCAAACATTCCAATCATGTAGCCATGAAATCAGATCGACGCTTCTTATGGAAACTAGGACAATTCAAATCTTGGCTGAAGACTATGACATCTCAAATCTTGGTTGAAGACTAGGACATCTCAAATCTTGGCTGAAGACTAGGACATGTCAATACATTTTTGTATGGAGATGTCC
>JABFPB010002393.1:0-20324 GCA_022817645.1 Ceratoteleas bidentatus
GTATCATCCAAAAATCATGTTCTCCGAAAAAACGACCTAAGTGCCTTTAAGCCATTATTGCACCCAACGACTCAATTTAATATTTCAATAATTTAATTAATTTTCATAGTATAATTAATTAATTATTATTTGATAATCTTTTAAACTATTTAATCATAAAAAATTTCATTAAAATTTTTAAGTAAAAATAAATAATCTGTCGGTCTCCGCCGATCCACGCCAGTCTACGCCGATCTCCGATGATTTCCGACGGTCGCTGTCGGTCTCTGTCGGTCTCTGCCGAGCCCTGCCGGTCTCAGCAGGTCTGAACCGGTCTCACCCGGTCTGAACCGGTCTCACCCGGTCTGAACCGGTCTCAGCCGGTCTATGCCGGTCTCTGTTGGTTTCTGTCGATCTCTGTCGATCTCAGCCGGTCTATGCCATTCTTTAGTCGTGTTCGGGGGTGAGCGCTGGCAGCACTTTCAGCGGTTCAGCATGCTGGCAGCGCCACTGTTGCCAACATAAGTATACGAGTACCGACAGCTCTTCAGTTTGCCTAACCTCGCGATATTTAGGCGTATATAACGTTTTTGGCGTCCTTTCGGGTCTTTGGGGGTTTTTGGTATTCTTTCGGGTATTTTCGGATCTTTCCCCCTCCCCTTTCTAGATCTATTTTCTTCCCCCTTTCATTTCCTAAGGTTAGTTTTGCAATAATTGCAGATCTCATCAACCTAACCTTTTTGTTTCTCGTTGGCACTCCCGGGAGAGATAACTCTCAATAAAACGCGAAAAAGCGCCCTCTCCCGGGTGTGTCAAAGGACCACCTTCCCCCCGGGTTTCCTTCCCAGTGCTCTCAGATTGTTCGCACACTACCAAAAGGCCGAATCGGTGTGGTCCCCGTTCGTCTCGGTTCGGCAGCTGACGCGAGCCGAACGGGGACGCTCACCAATACGGCCGTTAATAGTGTGCGTGCGCGGACGCTGACGACGAGTTTGCACGTGTTTCGCGCGGGATTCAAACTGTCGAAGTTGAATCAAATGAAATGTACAATAAAATAACAATGCAAATCCAAGTAAATAAAAATATATGCGCTGTGGTTATTTCAGGTGGACAAAAATAATGAATTGAGTAACAAATACTTTTTTTGCATGTTTTACATTCAGCTTATTCTCTGTATAACATTCGAGGGGAATAAATAATAACGTAAACGAATAATAAATACAAAAAAAATATTTCGCTAGGTTGATGCAAACAAAACATCGCAACCTAAAATCGTTCGAAGTAGTATCGTTTAAAAGAATGTCGAGAATGTTTTTCTGAAATAAAACTCAAGAAATTTATTAATGCATTCGTTTTATACCAATTGCGCTTTTTCACGCCAAAGCACTTTCCACGCCACTGTCGGAACATTGAAAATAACCAACAATTGAAACCACAAATAAGGCAAATGCTATATGAACTCTCTTAAACCATCCCATACTAGCGTTCGGCGATAGCCGAATGGTCTGGACGTCGGACTCGTATTGCTCGGATGGCGGGATCAATTCCCATATTTTTTCTTTTCTTTTTTTTTTTTGTGTTAACGATGTGCGTTAACTTATGTATGTTAATTTGTACTAACCATATTCGAATTTTTGAGGAACATTTTTTTTACATTTCACAGAAATTAATTGATGTTAAACCGAACAAAAATTCGCAACCTGAAAGCCTCGTTAATATAAATTAATTTGGAGAATGTTGAGCTGAAATATATAAATACATTGTTTTAAGAATGCATTCTGTTTATGCAAATAGCTCTAATATTTAAACAATGAAAATAACAAATAAATTAGCCCCCAAATACGGGCAATCGCTTATAAGTCTTATTTATCCGCTCGACGTTATCGTTGAGGATGGTCGAGTGGTTAAGGCGTTGGGCACTTATTGCTCGGGCACAAGACATCTCGACCGTGCGCCGCGTGTTTCTGACCGGGGACCTACTCGTGGTGTGCCTGTTTTTACTAACTCCCGGCAGATACTTCGCGAACATCTGAAGTCCAGTGGTGGTTAAAGCGGGAAACCCTCCCCCAAACGTGTCCCCCAATTCCTTTTCCTTTCCCAATTCCCCTCCATCTTGTTTTCCGTCTTTTCCATCGCTGCACGTGGCGCACACAACAGACTTGAAAATCCAACCAAGATACATTAAAATCAAGAAAATTTACCTGCTGATGGGCATTTTGGGTCCAGTTACCCGGTCCCAATAAGAAGACGGAAGAAGAAGATCTTGTATGAACCTTTAACGAGGGGCAATTTTATTTAATTTATTAAGTCAAATTTCGTGTCATTACACTACCCATTTACAGTGTAGTAATATATCTATGATATGATAATATTTCGAACACAACTGATCAATCTTTATGAGCAAAGTAGGTTACAATGAAATAGAAACATAATTGCAATGTAAACAAATGAATTATAAAGTTTGTAATCAGAATACACATAATTGTATAAGTTTGTAATAACTATAATTCAGTATCAGGTAATTCTGGTAAATTTCCATAGGTTCCACCTGGGTAGGTTCCACCTCTCCTTGAATCGTAAATATAAAAATTAATAATAACATCCATCATAATTAATGCAAATATGTGTCAAAAATGAACATAAAAAAGCAAAATCTTTGTCAACCGAACCCTATTTCGCTCACTGTGGTCATGTATGATTTTCCGTGCGTTTCGCTTGAAATTAGGCTCCGCGAAGACTCGCCGCCTGACGAGTCTTTTTGGTTCAAGTAATTGCCAGAGACAGCCATTTGTAGCTTCCCTGGATCTCGACAAACAGCAAAACTTGAAAGACGCTTAGTTACACTCGAGTTTTCGAAACTTGGATGCGCTCGCCCTATTTGCAAGAAAGTTCGCGAGTTCGGATTTCCATCATAGGGAGCGAGTTGGCTGCTTGTAAAGCGGCGGTACAATTAATTTCGCGATGGCGTAAAAAAGACCGACCAACCAGACGTTCGGACAGCTCAACTTTCGCGTGATCGTGATTGATCTAACGGTTCGCTCGAAAACAAAATCTGGCTCTTTCGTCAAAAACAGAATCCGGACCGACGATGACGCGCCAAATTTTGTTTTTGCCGAGAAACCGGGAAAAATGGCGCGACGAGACGACGTCGCCGTTTGCCTAATTCACGAGTAATTTGTTGAAACGTCGAGTGCCGGAAAGTGGGACGCTGGGGCGTTTCGCGTTTCCGAATTTGGACGGGAAGTGATGTGTGTTATGGCGTTGTGCGTGCGAAATTGTGTATACGAGATAGAGAGGGAGATAAAGGAAGAGAGTGAGAGAGTTAGGGAGGGAGAGAGAGAGGGTAAGAAGTTGTGTAGGTGCGCGTGACGGCTGGAAAATGGAGCCTGAAAATATTCCAGAATTGATAAGAAAATGCACGCGGTTTATTGGTTGTGAAATCTTGACTCGGGGCAAGTTGGCAGCAATTGTTGTAGGAGACGTTGTGGAGGGGGTGATTGAAGTTATAGGGATGATTTGGTGGAATTGCCTGTTGATTTTGTTCATTTCTTGACATGAAATAATAAGTAGTAGTGAGGAAAAAGTTAAAGAAAAGAAGATAAAGTTAGGAAAGTAAAATAGGAAATTAAGAAAGTACTACAATTAAAAAAGCAGTAAATTGAGAAAGTAAAAAATAGTGAAGAATTTTTATTTCCACTTTACCTACTTCAGTTTCTTTTCTATTTAAATGAAATTTGCAACATATTTGTTTATATTTAAATGAAATTTGCAACATACATGTCAGTTTCTTTATTCCTTGCTATAATGTTTGATTATATACTTTTCTTTGATATAAACTTCATCATCTTCATTAAACAACAGAAATTAAATTAGTATAGCTTTCTAGATTCTCCTATTTGTAAAAAACGACGGTGTTGTTACGAAAACAACAATTACATGTAAACACATTGTTGTTTATAAACAAATCTGTGTTTACGTACTTGCAGAACGTAAACAAACTTGTGTTTACTAACACTCAAACTATAAACATACCTTTATTTACTTTTTAAGTAAATAAAAATATGTAAAAAAACGACCGTGTTGTTACGAAAACAACAATTACGTCTACTATTATTACTATTACTAAATCGATACTGTAGAAATTATCTTTGGAGAAATAGGCTTTGTTCTCTTCTTAAATTTCTATTGAATTTTGCAGATACAAAATCTCAGGACCATTTTACAAATAAATATATATTTTATATCAAAAATAAAATCTCCGAAACCAAATTTTATCCCGTCAAACTTTATTCTTTTGCATCTCAGAATCAAATCACCCCATCGAGCAGTACAAACAGTTGTGCAATATTTATTCTCAAAACTCGCGTTTTCCTCTAATGTTTCTCTTTCATCAACCCAGCCACACTTCTCGAAAAGCGAATTTTAAGTTTCACTTTCAATCGAATCGCATTCTGCGGCGCTCGCAAAAGCTTGTAAGATTTCCTAAATTTCATTTCTCCCTTTCAACCCAGAATACAAAGAGTACGCGTTTCCTTATTATTCACTTTCCCGCGGTACAATAAAAAACATGTCCTCGTTTTACGGTTTCACGTCGCCACCCGATTCAAATTTTTTTCACCGTGGTGCCTTAATTGCCAGCCGTCGCGGTTTCGCTTCATTAAACCCGTCGCATATTTTGATTAAACTTTATATTTCGGCATCGCGAACGTAAAGCAGCGTTACACGGCAATGGCGGCTTTAATTGACGGATATATGGCGAAATCATCCCCGCAGACCATGGGTGTTAATTTTTTTGCACTTTCTCATCACGAGCCCGAGCTACGCGATTAATACGCGCGCGATGCCCCGTGGTGATTTTTCCACCTAAGCTTTCTTTCCCGGCAAAATCGCCCGAGTTGATAACTAGATTACGACCGCGCTGTGCGCCGCTTGGCGTCGTGTTCCGTAATTCAATTAAACGCGCGTTATAAACGAATTAATGCGCCGGATCGCGATGTGACTTCGGCAGTTCAAATTTTTCAAAAGTTGCGCTATTATAAAACAACGGCCGACTTATTTAGAGGACAAATCGAGGCCAAAAGGCCAGCGTTATTGAATTCCAAGATAAACTTTGATATTGAGTTAAAACGAGGGCAAAATGTTTATAAATTTGTGGAAAGTGTGTAAGGAGGTGCAATGAAATAAACAATTTAAACACAAACTTTAGTACCGAGTTTACTTTGTTTTTGAAGGATTTTGAATGTTTACAATTTTTTTCAAATTTTCAAAATTCAATTTTCTAATTTCCAAATTGGATTTTAAAGTTTTAAGTTACTTTCATAGTTACAATTACTTATTTATTTACTGATAACTGTTTATAATTTTTTTCAAGTTGCGATGTTAGGTTTAAAATGTAAATTAAAATTTACTTTTATTTACTAATACAAGTAGTAAAAATTTAAGATATATCTTTATTTAATTCCGCAAACCTTTACCAGTCAGATTAAAAGAGGTGATTGCATTATCTAGTTTTCTAAGTATACACTCAGAAAACAGTTTATTTGATTCAAATAAATGTCGTATTTATATACGAACCTATTAAATATTGCATTTGGGTCAAATAAATTATTGATTTATTGTAAAAAATATCATTTGTTTTAAATAAATCATTTATTTAAATCAAAGAAATCTTTATTTCAATCAAATGATAAATTTATTAGATTTGTATACGAATGCGACATTTATTTGAATCAAATAAACTGTACGTTAATTACAAACTGCAACTTTTTACCTACGTAAATTCTCCTTCAAAATCTTCGCTCATTGGCATTCGATAACAACCAAGCATCTTCAACTCGTTGAGTTATTACATTTCCGACTTCCTATCTACATCTCCAATATTTTCTGCTGCTCAGCATTCGATACATTTGCTTCTATACACATAAACAGCTTTTACATGATCTATCTTCCAACAAATTTGTATACATACAAATTAACGTAGATGACATATACAAACGTTTTAATAATAATGAAGATAAAATTTACTTTCTATGATTTTCCTGCATTACTGGAAAGTGTTTTATTGAAAACAATTAGAAACCTAATTTAAGGGACTGACATAGACCCAACAGAAATTTTGCAAAGAGTTGTTTAGACATTTTTAGAACAACTAATATCCTTTTTTCAATTTTTGGTAATAACATTTTCTGAAAGAATTTTAGAGCAACAAAAATATCCTTTTTTTACAATTTTTGGTAATATTCTGAAAGAACAATTCATAATGAAGAGTAGAGAAAAGTAGTACATTTCATCAAAATAGATCCGCATATAGGCCTCGATCAATTTGATCAATTTTCATTTTTAAATTAAGAGTCTTAAAGCAAATTTGTAAACATTTTATTAAAAAATCTTTACTATTACTATACGTATTCCAGCAGGTGATGTCACGTAGTTATTTCCAGATTGACGTTCTAACAGGCGTCTAATGAGCTCGGAAATCTGAGTGTCTATTGCTTGAATTACAAGATATCGATCATTGATAAATGATATGCAACCAAAACTTCGCAAACCATCTCACTGTTGCGTAATTAATGCCAGCCGGATTACACGTGCCTTTAATGATATCGCTTTTTCACGGGAACCCTAACTTTTCATCATTCAATCCTTTTCATTCGTCGAATCGTGGAATATCACGCGATTCCATCTTTTCGGACAATCCATCACAACTCTGACGTTTTTTTACAAAATTTACTTTACATCGCATCCTGTTACTAAAAATCCAAATACATTTTCAGTAATGTTATTTCATCAAACACAGGTGAAAACGATTTTTTAGTTAAGTTAGTGTGATAACAAATTTTGAAAGAAGTAAAAACAAGTGTTTTAATTTCAAACACTGGGGAGTCATTTTTCAAACGTTTAGACATGTTTAATATAGTCATTTTTTAAAACACATTTTGTAATGAAAATTTTTCTCAACATATACTAACAGCGATAAAATGGTAAAGATACCTTGAATATACTATTTACAAACCATTAAATCCCAAGTATTTCTATTTTTTCCGCTAAAATGCAACATAACCTTCATACGTTTTAAACACATTAAACGTTTAAATGCTAAACGTTTCGTTTTTTAAAACGTCTCTAAACGCCAGTTTTTACAGTGAATGCGACGTTACTAGATATGCATTATCATATAGCACTTTACCACATGCAAAAAACACATTTTCCCATGACATGCTTGCAGCGCCCCTATCGGTCGATAACCGAACTTGCATTTCTAATAATGTAAGAACACTAGGGAACCGTCGCGATAACGACTGCTCGTGTTCGCGTCTCAACGACGGCGGTTTTTGTCAGAATCGTCGTCTCCCCTGGGGTTTTTTAAAAGCAAACGCGCCTGATAATGAGCGCAAATACGCGGGAATATCTCGCGGTGACTGCGAAAAGATTCGTCGACGAGAAATTGATGGATGTTTTCCGGGCTCTGTTAACGTTTGACAAGTTAAGCGCTGTGCGAACTATTTTTGAAAGTTGTGATTTGAACGAGAAAAAGTTTGAGCGCATTTGTTTGGTCTTCAGACTGGAGCCGAAATTCTTCCATGCACTTCTGTAAAAACTGTTTTGTCCCATGGGTCGACATGCGTTCGAAAGCACCAATAACATATCAAAAACAAATATAGTCTCCACTTAAAAAATACCTTATCACATTCCGAAATATACACAAATCTCGTTACAAATTACAATTTCTAAAAGACACATTATTAATACGCAAAGCATACCTATTTACCAAATTCGGCAAAACTAAATTCGATGAAAAAAAAAAAATTCAATGAATACAAGGAACCAATGCTTCAGCACGTCATCCTTAATTTGATTATCGCAGCCATCGAAGAACGAACTCCCAATCACACCGTCGCGTCGTATAAAAAAATTTACCGAATCAAACTCTGCGAGCTAGCCTTCCCTAACTTGTACACTGATTAATGTTCCATAAACTGTAATCTCTGTCGAAGAAAAACGCCAACTTCGGCTGTCCGACGAAACTCGGATTCGTTTCACTGCATTATTCTTTTCGAACATATTCAATTAGCGCCGTCCACTTGCTTCCCGAGGGACGTGATGGGTCTCGGTAATTTAATCGAATGAAGGCCGAGCGACGTCGCCCCGCGAAACTCGATTTCACGAAAAACGAGCAGCATTATTTTTCAGGTATATCACGCTTGCTTTTTTTGTTGCTGGTTCATTGTAAAAACGGTTGTAAGAGAATCCCCGGGTTCTAAGTCCACACCGTAAGTGAGAGTCGAGTATGCTCCTCAAATTCGTTTGGAGCAACACTAAAATACGACGAAAATTCAACATAAAATTCGCCGGAGTCGGGAAACTCTACAATATTCTCGCAATTTTATTATAAAATTTGTACATTGACGGCTAATTAGACGAGGCTGTGCATTATGTATTGCGTTTTGTTTTCAAACTTATACATGAGTTTTAATTTTACACTTTTTTTAATTTTATTATTTTTTCATGTATTACTTCACGGCTACAACATTATTTCAAGAGTAAAATATCTGGTAGAATGAAAGAAAGTCGCCGAAAAAAAAGCTCTTTGTTTATTTACATACGAATTTTGTTTATGAATAGAGTATTGTTTACATGCTTGTTGTTTGTAAGCACAAGTTTGATTACATGCTTGTTGTTTGTAAGCAGAACTTTGTTTACACACTTGTCGTTTGTAAACAGAAGTTTGTTTACATACTTGTTGTTTGTAAACAGAAGTTTGTTTACACCATTGTTGTTTATAAACAAATCTGTGTTTACGTACTTGAGAACGTAAACAGACTTGTGTTTACTAACACTCAAACTATAAACACACCTTTATTTACTTTTTAAGTAAATAAAGGTGTGTTTATTTTCTTAAAAAACGGTTTCTTTGCAAGACCCTAAAAATAATGAATAAATAACCAAATGAATTTCGTAATTACATCAAGTTCTCGAGCCCCATCCAAGTGAATTTTATTGCACTCGAATACTTTATGACTTTAGTGTACTACGAAGTCATAACACCGGTATCATGTATACCCTCGCCTCGGCACGTCCCCGAAGCCACTTTGAGCCACGAGATCTGTCGTATGACGGTGCCCATGACAGCCGATCTTTACTGATATTTTTCGGAATCTTGAAGTTCCAGCTTCTTACGTAACCCGACGCTAAAAGGCAGTGCCCGCACTCGAATTTCAGAACCCATATCTTTTGACAATTCTCGGGTTCCTTTGGTTTTAAGTTGCCATTATTTTCATGCAAATTATTCGTGGGTACCAGGGTATTGTTTTGAAACTTCGTTCTTGTTATACCTCTATGCTTTGGAAAATAACAGTTTTGTGGAACTTTGAAAACGAAAAATAATGTTACAGTTAAGGAGACATTCTGAAGAAAACCTAATAAAATACTATAACCGAAGAAAGACAAAAACATTGTAATTTAATTTAAAATTTAAATAATTTCGAAATTTCGTTTCTTTTCCTGGGTCCAGGACAATAATTCATTCAAAAGCCGAGCGAAAAAGTAGAATGAAACCAAAAAATACATAAATCGGTATATATTTATACATTTTAGCCATTTCACTAAAATGTCTTCTTAAAGTAACTGTGATCGCAAACTGAGTAATCTAGAAATTATTTTCGCAATGAATCAACTTAAAAGCGGAACTTAAGGATCTAAAAATAAAAGCAGTAGAACAATGAATATTCTGAATATTCAGTAATAATTAATTCTTGACAAAACTGCAATGTGATAAACCTCTAAAACAGCCTAAGTATTGCAATAAAATCTTAAAAATCTAAAAACACGGCTATAATGCGACAAACTCGTAACTTGCAATATATCCTTAAACTGCGCCCCGCAATCTTAAATGCCCGATGTAACTTAAAAACACGCCATAACCTAAAAATGTTCCCTCGTCAGTGGCACGTCGTTTGCACGCGCGACAATGAATCGCCGACGTAATCTGACGGGCTTGCCTGATATCATTTACATTGTTCAAAGATTATCCGTTTGCCGCGAGTGTATACAACGATATCACGGCTAATTTATCTGCCTTTAAAGCGACTGCCTTTCTCATTCCAATTATCAATCGATTGTTATCAGCGCGGTAATTTATACCGTTTTGCTTAGAAGCACTCACAATCGCGGATGCCGGTAATTACACATGGAATTATGAAATAATGATTGATGAAAATGCGATTGGATTTATTCAACATCGACGTTTGTTTCTGCAGAATATTGAATTAAAAGTGTTACGCGAAATTGCAGCTCATTTTCCGAGTTGAGTAATTGATCGCCGAGTGTTTTGCTAATTAAACGATCGGGGTGATTAAATTACATCGGTTTTGAAATTACAGATCAAGCCTGTTCGTTTTTTGGCGTCCCAGATTCAGGTAACTGCGAGGGTTTCGCGATAGCATTTTGGGAGTTGCAAAATCTGAATGTCATAGAGACGAACGCTGGTTTTGCTAGTAAATCCCCGGACTCGGCCAATTAAAGGGTTAAGCCGCTGAAATCTTTCAATTTATTACATTATTAGTGCGACGATCTATTAATACTGCTCACTTATTAGCGGAATTATGTACTATAATAAATGACAACTTTGATGCTTGCAGTATATTCACGTATTGGGGTGACCGGGACGATTCAGTTGGACGAATTAACTAAAATAAATGAGTAATTATCGCAAAATGATAAGTAATATGTTTTGTGCATGTGTGCACAATTGGAGAGATAAATAATGCATGTGGACAATGTAACCAGTTCAGATATATTATAAATTGACTTTTATGGCGAGAGCGAAGAGTGGCCAGATAAAAAATATCGGTTGCATAGCAAATGAACTGTGTGTGGTCATATAAGTATATAGCCATTTGAGCTAATATATAATGTACGTGTTCATGTATGCTGCGAGAGAATTCAGTAAAAATTACTGTTGAAAAAGTGTCGGAGTGTGCGAGAAACGCTGGAAAAATGTTATTGTGAAAAACGAGAATGTTACATTTTGTCGATGATTGAAACTGTGAAATCGAATGGTTTATAAATTAATTAAAGTAGTGTTGATTAATGTATAATCGGTTTGCAAAAGTGTGGTCGTGTGTACAAAGTGACGGTTTTCAGAATACACGTAATGTAGAAATTGGCTGGAATAAGCAGATTTTCAATAAACTCGCTAAGCATAAAAAATGCGGTCCGTTCTGTTATAAATGGAGAAAAAACAAAGAATTTAATTCATTACTACGGCGACGACGCCATACTAATGAATTAAATTGTTTTTTCTTATCATTTACATAAATCGTGGAATCAAGCAATTTTGGTGTCGACTTCGGCTTTTACTACACTGTAAAAACTCCCCTAACAGACACACCTTTAAAACACGTAGATTCGACGAGGAATCTACGTCGAATCTACGTCCGAATGTTCCTCCACGTAGAATCCACGTGGATTCCATGTTCGATGTCTATGTGGGTATAAACGGCCGGGAATCGCGTCCATTAAGCGCCCCGTTCAATTAATTCAACTTTACAAACGAACCCAAACGAGTCATAAAGCAGCGCCATCGGCCCAGGTACCGACACACGTCGTATATAATTATATAAATATATATATGTACTTCTTAGCAAAACAAACTCGCTGCCACCGCTGGGCCCGCGGCTGCGCTCGCGTCGCGCCCGAAGGAAAAATGATTCCCGAGGAAAAATGATTTTGGTCGTTGAACGATCTTCTGTGACCATTTTGTGACTATTTAATTCGCACTGAACGTTGTGGTTAACTGTGGAAAGTAGGGCGACGTTCCTTTAATTTTCGGTAGTGATCGGTATGATGATTTGAACGACCTACGATAGGAAAACTATCGTGGAACGGCCAGAACGATCGACGATCGCAAAACGATCGTGGAATGACCAGATCGACCAACGATCGCAAAACGATCGTGGAACGATCAACGATTGCAAAACGATCTTGGAACGACCAACGACCGCAAATATGTCGCAATACGATCGTAGAACGACTAACGATCGCAAAACGATCTTGGAACGACCAGATCGACCAAACGATCGCAAAACGATCGTGGAACGACCAACGACCGCAAAACGATCGTCTAATGACCAACGATCGTGAACGGTTAACGATCATAAAACGATGGCGAAACGACCAACGATCGCAATACGATCGTGGAATGTCTACCGATCACAAAACGATCGTGGAGCGACAAATGATCGCAAAAATCTATCGCAAACGATCTCTGCGAATCAAATTCTACTCCATTTTTTCCTAGCTTTCCCCAATCGTTCAACGACGAAAGTCATTTTTACTCGGGTTCGGACCCCACGGTGCCCCTGCCGGACCTCTTCCCGGCAGACGCCGCTGCGCGAAACTCGGCCTTACGACTGGGGTTCCGGCGACCCCGCGACAAAAACGCGTCGTCCCGCCGGGAATCGTGAATTTAGCGTGGATCCGTCGTAATTCGACCGTCGGACGCGCAATCGACCGCCACTGCGCGACAGAAGTGAAACATCGATTAGGCAGTTTTTCCTTGCAACGTTTACGCTGTTTCGGTCGCTCGTCGTTGCGTTTTTTCGTTTTTTGTCGGAGCCCCGAGTGCCCAAACCGAGACCGACATGTCATGTCGATTTGTCACGAGGGGAATTTTCCTCTCCCCCTTCCAAACGAGGGGTTTTGATTGACATTGACAGGAACGCTTTGACAGACTAGCTGTGACGCGGGTAACTTTGGGACGAATGAGATAAGTCAAGTGGTTTTTATGGTGGAAAGACGTTGCTGAAGAGAGTCCGACATCCGAAACGATTCGACGACGAGTTCGGCAACGGAGTTTAATTTGAAATGGTCAAGCCATTGCAATTTCGGACCCACAGTCGGACTGCTCAAATTTGGATTTGCATCTTCCTACCAGCAACGTCTGTTCTCAGTCTCGAGAATGGCTCCTCGGAATCATTCAGGGTTCAACGCGGAAGTTCCTGTTATTATGATATGTTGCAATGTGAGGTCCTGACGACCAATGGTCGAAAGATTGCTACGACAACGACGGCCTATCGATACTCCGCACCGAATTACCTTTAGCTACTCCTTAGAACTCTGTACCCCATTGCAACATATAGTAATAACCCCGTCGTCGTGGTAAAGTTTAACTTGGAACAGGGACGTCGTGGGACAACTGACAACTCCGAATGTCGAGCAAAATGTTTTGCCAAATTGTCAGCCAGACACCCCGCGACCATTGACTTACGTTACTCGATTGCTGGTTCTCCTTCTGGCTAGTGATATTCGTTACAATATTTCATCAACGAAACGTCGTCGCGTAACATTCATTAAATCGTAAAAACAGGACGATCGCTAACAATAACGAACGGGAAGCGATCTACTGATAAACGATCCGGTATCTGGTTCCTTACAAAATATATATAATGCAAACCTTACGGTCGACTGCGAGAGATGCTCGGAGAAGATAGATGGAAGAGGACGGATGTCGTCTGGAAAACAAACGTTTTGTAGTAAACTAATTATTGCTCATGGAAATTGCTTCGAGGGTGTGGATAGTAAGGATGGGTGGAGAAGGTGCTTTCCTGGGAGACTTCATGGGAAAGAAAGATGATCAGAACTGGCGAAATCTGGAGAGAGTCAGGTCAGAAGGGAAGTCGATCGGATTTGTCCAGTTCGAGGAATCTCGAGGTTCGGTTGGACTAACTAGACTTGGAATTTGACTCAGTATCACTCCGAGGCTGACGCTACTTTAATTGACAAAGTTCTGTTCCGATCAGGCTACCAGACCTGAACTTGACTGGACGAAATTTGACTTGGTTTTGTCCTCGAGAGAAGTGTTCTGACGAAGCTTTGTCCATCAGAACTCCAAATCTGATCTGATCTTCCCTCCTGGTTGCCTCTGGTTGATCCTTAGGACCTTTGACCTAATCGGACTACTGATCCGAATCCGTCAAAATACCAGCTCCAACCTCTCCGACCTGAATTCGTCGCCAACTAAACACTTCTAACAACAAAGTCGTCAGATAACTTCGCAGTCTAATATCGAAAGGAGTAATGGACACTTATCGATCGGTCGGCGCAGAATAATTTTGACCTTTTGGCAAGCAATTCGATCGGCGGTCGCATTCCTTAGAAAAATAATGTGCTAACGAGAAACAGATATTTCGTCGATGTTGTAGAATGAGACAGTCTGGTATGGAGGGGGCGAAACCCGGGTCTCTGCAATGACAAGTATCTGCAATGGCGAGGTCTGCCAAGATGACCTTGAAATACGCTTTCCGACGGAAAATGTTAAAAAATGCTCAAAAACGTTCAAAATACAAAACGGTCGTTCTCAAAACCTCTGAGAGGTCGGATTCGTCGAATCCCGTCAATTGCAGAGCCACCTGGCGGTTTCGTCTGGCAGTCTTGTTCCATCCATCTTTGAACTGGACTATTCGCGTAAATTCGGACGACAGGGATATGACGCTCATTGAGATAAAACTATCGTTCCTCCATAACTCTTTTGTTTGCTGCTTCTGGGTCCTCCTCTTCGGCCTTCTATCTTTCACTCGTTCTTTCGTTCGTTCGCTCCTCCTCTGGTTTACAACGTATAACAATTATTGTACAGACGTGCGCTTACATTCATTGTCACTGAATGCACGAAATATATGACTTTTACTAGTACATAGTAAATGTAAAAATAGAAATGACGTGAATTCATCGTTTCGTTAGGATACAACGCCTAATGCAAGTCTTCACCGGAAGAGGGCGGCGCTCTCGTTTCACAACAACAAAAGCGGACTCGTCAGGACTAAGAAAACACTGGCCCTCAGCATCCGGCTGCCACCTGTTGACAGAAAGAAAAAACAACGTCACTCGCGATTGACATGATGCGACCGGTCAGGGGGCGACCAAGGTGGAAATGGCGCCCAACGTGGGGCAATTCAATTTCGGATATTCAATTTGTCGCGGGTATTTGAGTAACCGGCGGGTTTCCGCTTTTAGAACGTAATGCGATTGCGGCATTCACTCGGCGCCAACTTTTTGACATATTTAATTTCGGCCGAACCTTATTTGCGGCCGCGGCGCGGATTATTTATATTGCCGCGGAGTTCGGGGATTTGATGGCAGCGGCATGGTTATTTGATTGAAATAGATTAACTTGGCGGAGTGAAAAAAGGTCGTCGTATTTTTTGCACAACTTAATTTATTAAAACAACGCTCGCGTAATTAGAGCGTCCGAGCATCTAGGACTCTCGAGACCTGGCGAATCTCGCGAAGACTCGGCGATTATCGTCCAAGTGGAATGTCAATTTGCTCTTTCAGTTTAGGAATATTGAATTTTGATACAATATACTTTGGGTATCTGAAAATCTCTGAAATACTGTAAGATTTAACTCTTGAAGCTTTTAAAAGTTTTTCGAAGATTTGCAGGTTATTTCGAGACTTTCGAAGGCTTTCAGAAATTCTCAAATTTCAGACTTTTTCTGAGATTTTATTTCTGTTAGAGACTTTTATATGAATGTCTAGATAGAAAATAATTGAAGTTGACCTGGGGAAGTTCTGAATTATTGAAAAACACATTTTTAGCTTAAAAACGATAATTTAGACTTAGAGGTTACATAATATACGAGCAAAGGAATGAAATCGAATTATAATTATTATGAACTTTTTCTGGTAATTTGACAGATGATGATAATTTACTTATACTGATAATTTAAAAAAATCTCTCGCCAGAATTAACTTTGAAAGTTAATTGACATTTTTCGTATTTAATGGGTGAAATGTGTAACCACCTTTTTTCGAAGTGAAAGCTATTCATAAAGAATCAACGGGTATAATATAAACTAATAATAGTACATTGTGGCATTTTTCACAGAAACGTCAACTTCCCCTGGAAAAAAGCCACAAATTTAGTCTCGGTTGGGGTCAATTTTAATAAAAATGGTAAAAAGGCTCCCCCCATAGAAAATCGACATCTCCTTATTCATCAATCTAAAATTGCGAGACAACTTAACCTAAAAAATAAATCAATATTTTTTTCTCTCCTTCTTATATACACTGAAATACATCAAAGCTTCTACCCAATATTAAATGTCTACAAAAAAATACAAAACCTTCCATTTCTCCACAATAAATCTAACCTCATTTTCAAAATGAGGTTAGATTTACTCCCCAACCATTTCCAGACTTTAGGTAAAACTTTTCAGCTGCTTCCAAACTCCCTATTTCATATCCATTTGTAATTCACCTAATACGGAATTCTCACCCCCAGAATCATCCGATTATTTTTCACCTCGTTAGAATCGCACTCCAAATGAAATTGTCTAATAAACTCCGGGAGCTCTCGCCGTGTTTCCAGCCAAGGAACAAACGATTTCATAAATTAAAAAGACACTAACTCCCTGACTGCGGACTTAATCTCTCCTCGAAAGTTTCGTTGTTCGTAATAATTTTTGTAGAAACATTTTTCGGCGACGCCGGCGATAACTTCGGAATCGCATTAGACGGTCCCTCGAAAGGTCAATAAATCATCCGTACACTTGCGAACGAAGCGTATTAATTGTGCCCGCGAATTATTGATCGCGCAGCCGGGGAGTTGGAAAAACGTCGATCGGATCCGGGCGATCGGCCGTCATGTTCAATCGCGAAACAATTCGCGGTGATTTAAGCGCCGCCGCCGGGTTTTATTGGCGTCGACGGCGTATTGAATATTTATTAGCGCGAAAAAGTTGTAATTGCGTTAGTTAAGATGTGTTTGACAGATTGTCTGCCGGCAAAGTCTAAGTGGTAAATCAAGTGACGGGAGCCATTGAAATGCAAAGTAGTTCCAAGTGAGGTGTACACTAGCGCCGTCGGGATTCACCGCGGCAAGAAGTGCGAACAATTAATGTATTATCCGGATAAATGGGTTATTCGCGATCGTTTACCAACTTTTCGCTGATTCCCGGGACTTTGGCTCGTGAATAGGGTCTTCCTCGAAAAAACAATTGAATAATTTTATTTCAAAAATTAGTTGGTATCAAATAAAAAATTTTGCAGTATAAGTAAAATAATTGTTATAAATAAATTGTTATAAATGTTTAAATAAATAATTGTTATAAATAAATTGTTATAAAATTTTGCAGTATAAGTAAAATAATTGTTATAAATAAATTGTTATAAATAAATAGCATTGAAAAATGAAGTTAAAAAACATCATTTCAAAAAGCCCGCCATTCTGATGCGTAATGACGTCATTATTAATTGTTGAATTATCATAATTAGCTCCGTAACAACACATCTCCCTAAATCGGACATTTCCATGGGGAATCTCCGAAGAAATATGCGGAAATCTACGGAAAATCTACGTCCACCAATTATCTACGAAGAATCTACGTAGATTTCACGGGTATGTGCTGTTCGGGCTATTTTACAAATTGTATGATTGTTCATACAATTTGTTTGTCAATGAAAGGCATTTGATTACAAAAAAATTCAATAAAATGAGTTGCGACGAGAAAAAATGGCGACCAAACGTTAACAAAATGCCTCCGAGTTTGCCGAGCAAATGGGCATATAAATTTTAAATGTATATTTATGTGCGACGCAGCTTCATTTACAAAGACCAAAAGAGCTCGATTTATATTTATAGAGAAATTGCAATAAGGACTTTGCGCGTCGCGCTTTGATTACACGGCTGTTTTTGCCGCCGAAGCGCATTTTAAATATTAATTTTTGCATTATGAGTTACTGACGTCACTCAGGGTTATCAGTGGACTTTTTCTCGTGTTTTCGATCGCTCGTATCGGAATTTAATTTTGCGCGCCGTTCGGGCAAAAACGATAAGAAAACGATGGCACTAGAAATGAAACAATTCGGGAAACGCGGTTGTCGATTTTTTTTATGGTGACCGTTTTCTGTAAAACCGGGGGAAAAGTCGTGAAATTGAAACCCGACAAAGACTCGTCGGATTAAAACGATACCATCAAAGACCGCAAGAAAGTCCGAAGAGGAAAAAAGACGACGATTTTGGGCGATTCGACGCGGTTGTAAAAACATTTACGGTCCAGCAACTGGAATAACGAAACATGAAAAGTAAAAGCTCGAATCCGCCGATTATCCGCTTCATGAATGAAGTGACAGTCAAAGGGGATTATCGTTTCCGGGAATATTAAAACAATGCGCGTTCTTTCCAGGCTCTTACGGAATCCGATATATTTTTTTTCTGCTCGACATTTCTCGGCTCAAATCGAGGGTCAATTAATTCTCTTGTTCGTTTTATCGAAAACAAGATTTTCGACTGGGAAATTGTAGATCCTACATTTCTCAATTACTATTAAGTTACTTTTTTGACAAATGAAATAATTTAAGTTACAAAAATAATAAAGAAATTGATTTTCCCGAAAATAATCACTCGAGGTAAAAATGGGCTCTTTTCACTCCAGGACAAAAATGAGTACTTTTCGCCCCAGGACGAAAATGGGCACTTTTTGCCCCAAAACAAAAATGACCACTTTGTGCCCCAGGACAAAAACGAGCACTTTTTGTCCCAAGACAAAAATGAGCACTTTTTGTCCCAAGACAAAAATGAGCACTTTTTGTCCCAAGACAAAAATGAGCACTTTTTGTCCCAAGACAAAAATGAGCACTTTTTGTCCCAAGACAAAAATGAGCACTTTTTGTCCCAAGACAAAAATGAGCACTTTTCATCCCAAGACAAAAATGAGCTCTTTTTATCTGAGTTAGGAATGAGAACTTTATACCCCAGGGTTTTTTATCCGAGGTAAAAAATGAAGACTTTTTGTCCCTTCGAAAATTTCTTACTGTTTTCTTTAATGTAAATTCCTATTTTAAAATTTGAACTGGCAATTGCGTGCTTCGTCACCGTTCGTGAATATTTCTACAAAATTTCGCAAAGATCGTCCAGGGGGGCTGAAAAACTGAAACAGTCGTTGCGTGGCGAACGGGTCCCTCGGGAGAGCTGGGTCGTCGACCCGTTTCCGCTCGTGAACAAAAGATTATGAGGTTAGGGAAACGAAATCTATTAGAGGCAGAATGAAGTGGAGCCGACGAAAAAGTCGCATGATTTTCCGGCTCACTTATTTCGCGGAGTGACGAATAATGGAGGTTTAGTCTCATTGGCCGGAGAGCACGGGGCATTTTTTAGCGGACGCTTTCGAAAAGTAGCGCCGGTCCGACAAATAATTGGAAAATCGCCGACTGTTATCTCCAGGCGCTCGGAAGGTGAAATACGACGTTCGGTGATTCATGGGGGTTCAATTAAATGACACTTTTGGAATGGAGTTTATGAAGGGACTTCGATCTTATTTGTTTTCCAATTTTCTGTTAGGAATTCCAGGTTTCAGATTTTATTTTCAATTCGATGTTTCAATTTTTTCACGCATTTTGAGTTGTGAGTGTCTATCCGAAGGTTAAATTTCAATATCGAAAGTGGAGGCTGAAATAAAAAATATGATTCGGAGTTAGAAAATTGTAGAAGTTGAATTGCAGTAAAAAGTTGTGGAAATTTATTTGTAATATTACATTTAATAAACAATAATCAGTATTAAAGTTCAAGGATACATTCTAAGCAAAATATAATTTTGAAATCCAAATTAGGTCAAACTCTCTCTATCCAATTCAAAATTACTAGTTGAATTAAAAAGTCCTAATTCAAACTCCAAATTCCGGGATTCCCCAACGGAATTCTGACTTTCCGAACCACGAACCTAAACCTCCATTTGCCACCCCCTCAAAATTCTTCGCAATAAAAGCTCCCTCGCAGCTTCGTTACCCCGTTTTATTTTAACAAAATTATTAACTCCGCAAAGTGGATTGTGTCAACGCAGTTATAGTTCGCGCAGAATGACTTTCGCGATTATACATAATGCAATTAACGGAGCGATTTCGTTTCGTCAACCGGGACGCCGGGCTAAAAAGTCCGGGCGATAACAAAATAACTCGATCGCGTGGCCGCGTCAATTGTGTTATCATAACGCAACGTTTTTCCCGCGGGCGCGAAACTTTCGCGGCATCTATTCCGGTCTTTGGCAAGGGATCTTTTCTATTCACCATTTACTCTTCTATTTGTCCAACAATTATAAAGAGATTATGAAGAAATATCATTTTAGATTACCAGCACAGAAAGTATTGCTTTTCGTACCTGTTTAGTAGACGTAGACTCACGATTGAGCAATTTTTATCCCATTAAAAAATGAGTACTTTTCATCCCAAGACAAATATGAGCACTTTTTGTATCAGGTCTAAAATGAGCACTTTTTGACCGTGGTTTAAAATGAGCTCAATTACTCCAGGATAAAATAAGCTCTTCTACTCCAGGACAAAATAAGCTCTTTTAT
>JABFPB010002394.1:0-20317 GCA_022817645.1 Ceratoteleas bidentatus
GATTTTTCCAACTTTGACACCGGATATCTCCTAAACCAGCTAGTGGAGCTTGATGAAAATTTGGATAATTAAAGTACGTGATATGAACAATGTTTCATCAAAATTTCATCGAATGCTGACGATTTTGATTTCACTATGCAAATATCTTAAATGTTGATTTTAATCCATTGATCTAAAATAATTTTTTTTTCTTTGTTTGGTTTGTTGCATGTGGACATTCTATGGTGGGCAATTATTAAATCGAACTTTAAAAAATGTTTTAATCAATCTTCTAGATGATTGATGAATGATTTTTATTCAACTCTGATCCAATATGCAAAAAGCTTTGTTTATCATTTGAAGAGTCTGTCATTTTTCTGACTTATTTTGTGTAAAAAAAGAAAGCATTTGCAAAATTCCTAGCCACAGTACTTTGTAATTATAAAATTAATATTAAATGAAAGCTAGAAGAACGAAGGCGACAAATTTATTGCTAGATATTGTTTCTATAAAGAAAACTCTGACTTTCAAGAATTTAAGCTATCGATATACTCATTTTTATTTCTTGGTTTTAATGATTTTCTGATGATATATATTATTACATGTAATATAAACTTGGACGAATAAAGTTATAATCTTATGACATTAATTTTAGCTCTAACTTTAATATTTAAACTTAAGTTTACATCGACATACATTATTAAATCAACACTTCCTCAATGTTTAAACAGAGGCGACATTTTTGTCAGCTCTGCCCTTATAGGTATACTGAAATATGAGTAAACTTCGCAAATTGTACACAAGTTTCTAAGAAGCTTTAAGTGACAGTACAAGTTTTGTGGGACTCTCCTCCACTAGAAAAACAATCGTAATTACGATATTTCTGTGCATTATAGCAATCAGAAAATCATTCCAAAACAAATGTATGTATGTAAATCTGATTTTATAACATTTTGAAACATTTATAAAACGATTATATTTTTGAATAATAATAAACGTTATTTTCGTTTCGGAATGGAAAAAATAACTAATATTTTCCTGGACTGGAATGAAAAACTCTGAAATCATTTGGACTCTCAAGTAAGGAGTCAATAAACGGATATTTTTGGTGCGCATGGTACAAATGTATCAATGTGAAGGAAAAAGCCATTATTTTTAGCGAACAATTTATCACGCTGCTTTCAAACTTGAGCCTCGTCACAAATTGATATTTATTTACCTGAAAATAAAAAAAACCATTACCCAAAAACGACGAAAGTTCATTAAATTAATATACTGCTACATATGCTTAATTATTAAAAATTCTGATCAATTTTTACATGTGTATTTTTTTTTTTATTTCTCTACACTCATTTTTCATTACATTATTTCAATAAACAGATCAATAAAACATAACATTAAGTTTACACATTCAATAAAAATAAGGTTTTAAGAAATAGTCAAAACATTCTCTGAACAATTACAATAAACAGAAGCTCATGTCAAAGTCTTTTTTTATTCAGTAGCATAAAAAATGATCAAAAAAACAGTCAAGTTGACATTTCATCTTACACAGAAAGAAACAGCTCTGAATGTTGGATTATTAAAATTAAAAATCAATTATTGTTAACAGTTAACTATAAACAACATATCTAATATAATAATTCAGTTAAAGTTTATCTCATGGCTACTAATCCATATTGTAAAAATGAATATGACATGATTAAACTATTCAAAAAATAACATTTCTAAAGAGAAGTAGCTATGTATACTTTATTACAGTGCAGTTTCACAATTGATAATACACAAAGCAAAATCAATTAAGTTATTTTCTCTGTGTAATCCGTTTGATCGATGACTAAAATAGACTAAGCAAACAACCGTTTTAGAACCACACGAGCTACCCCCAGAAACATTTGCGTAGCTTCTTTTCGGAGTTAAAAAGGTTACAACTTCATGTAGGAGTTAAAACAATTTACTAGTTTCAGCTCTAGAATCTAGATTCAGAATAGTTTAAACTCTAAATCGATTTATTTCCACTCGAATATCGAGAACTTCCTTTCCAAGTTGGATTAACTCGAAATACGAATGTATTCCCATAGTTCCAAGTTGATTTTACTCAAATTTACTCAAAGTTACTACAAATCAGCCTTAAACCAACTTTTCACCATCTTCCAACTCCAACGTTGTTCCAACTCAGAAGAATTTCTCATTGCAACCTCGGTACTTAATTCCACATCCTTCAATAAGAAAAAACCGAAAATCAATACACAACAGACAACTTTTATCGCATAAAATTATTCATGGATTCCAATTAACTTATTTCACTCAAAAAATACAGTTTTCCTCAACACTCTTTACCACTTAACGCTAATGCTTAATTTGTCCATCCAGAGGTCGCTCCAATCTCCACCTTGTTAATCTACATACACAATCCTTTCCTCAAATTGAAAAGTAATCGTCGCGCGAATCAGCATGGCAAACCGGTCCATTAATTGACATCGCTCGGGACCTCTTTAATCCGCGCCACGCGAGCAATTGACACCGCGCGACTTTCCGCGGTTAATTCGATGATAAGCGGAGGTTATTGATTGACGAGATTGCGCGATTGCGAGATTCGCGAGTCGGTTCGCCCGGCATTGTCTCGCGCGGCGTTTATACAATATGTATGACATGTTAATGCGCCTTGCACGTAATCTAATTATACTGATCCACGTGAACACAGCATCTCGCGCGCGTTACCGCTAACTGCCGGCTGATCGACCAGCGCTGTTTTTGTTTACGCCGCCACTTGGAACCCATTCAACCAACGCCCCGACTTATCTAATTATCCAGCCATTCATTCTTCGCTCTTTTCAGCCTCAATTGCCGCACACAGTTCCACCGGGGATCCGCTTTTTGCCGATTTCGTATAACATTATATCTGGCCACTGGAAACGTGACAAATGGGACTTATAATTAGAAAGCCGGCATTCAATATTTCCTGGGGATAGCGGTGGCGGAAAAACTCCACTGGAAATGCCGATTAATGCTGCGCAATTGAGAATGTCACACTGAATAAATGTAAATTAGTGTGACGATGGAAAACTTCAAAATCAGGACTCTTTTCAATGAAATGTGATTTGATTGAAATCAGATTATTTTGTTTTTAAATTTCTTCTTCTGAGTAAATAATTATATATGTTGTTGCATTTTTTTTACATTATTGAGGAGGAAGTAAATTTTTGTGTTTACAATTTACTGGGTTATTGACCGACGAAATTGTTAATAAATTTTTGTGTAAAAGTTTAAATTCAAATTAAGTTTTGATATAAAGAGACCTTTAACGGATAAAACACTTTGGTACCTTTAATATAATAAAATTGTATTGTGTGTTTAGGCTTTCTTATTTCAAGGTGGTTTTAATCTATTTTTATTTTTTTTTATCTTTTTGTGTCAAATTGAATGGAATTGCAATAATAAAATTATGAACATTTTTCATTCTTTGAAAAATCATGGCCGAAAGATTATCTGACTGATCATTTGTCTAGCTGTAAACTTATTTATGAGACTAGTTTGAAAATTTTTTTTTAGTTTGATTCCTCGTGAATTTAAAAATTGCTGGAAATAATATAAAATAATATTATGGTTATGTTAATATGTTAAAGTTATGGTTTTTTGAAAATTTGTATTAAGGCCTCCATACAAAGTACTTTTAATTTTTTCATATCAAATATCATAGAAATGAAAAGAAGTTAAACTTGCTGGTACCTCAAATATAATTTTCGTAAAGAGTTAGCAGTAATTTATTCATTTTCAAAATTCCACTGTCAAGCAAATTTTATTTTAGCAGACATGTGTTGTCAAGTCCTTTTTTCCCTCAAAACCAGTCCTGTGAAAGGCAGGTAGATTTTGGGAAACTTATTTGTACTTACATGTGTTAAAGGTACTTTTAGTGTAAATAAGTATACCTTTCGAGAAAAACATGATTGGTCATAAATAATATCTGATATATTACAGGTTATTTGTTAAACTATATAAAATGAGTAAAGTGTATAAAACAGTGATAAACACAACTGCAATACTCATTTTTAAAACAAGTAAATTTATTTTGTATCAGTTATATGAATTAACAAAGTCTACTAATATTGTTGAAATTGTGATTTTTTCTCAGAGTAAAAACAATTAATAAAAGTTAAATTAAAAAAAAAAGAATATTCGAGTTTGAAGTTTAAAACACCTGACGCTATGAAGAGTAATTAAATCCAAACAGCAACCAGGCGAAGATTATTTTTTAATTGGATTAATATTTATTTTTATCTGCGAAATAAAACATGTTTTAATACATGAAACATGTACTGATGATAAAATGTATCAAGTGAAAGATTTCCTTTGCTTATGTATATAAAGTTAATATGATATGCACATTATTTTAAATAAAAAAAATGCTATGTGCAAATGTCATACAGTTACTGATACAGTTAATTTATGCAGTATAAACATTTACATGAAATTATCTTTTTAGTTAAAAATTAATTTTTTTAATATTGTTTATAAACAATGATATAATGTAGACTGAAAATGTTATTCCATCAAAAATGATTATGAACTGACGTTAGAAATATAATCACTTGAGGGATTCAGAATGCAGGTAAAAGAAAAATTGTAGCTTTTATCTCCGGTAAAAACTACCTGAATAACGGTTCAGCATTATTTCTCTTTCCATCTCCTTTCGTTGCCCCATTCCTTTTTGACATTAATATATATCTCGGAGAATTAATAAAGCCATTGTTGTATATATTATGTATATAAATTGAATCAGCAGCATTTCTTTCTCTTGGATTTCTTCGTAATTATATATTATATATATTCATAAGAATAACATTTCAAGACTTCCAGCAATGCTAAGAGGTTAACGTTTCTCATGCAGAATATTTTTAGAACTCAATGTAAAACATTGTTATTGTTTCATATAACTAAAATATTTCAATCACATTCCTTTTTCATTTTCCCAGTTTTCTACCCAGAATTTCAATATAAACATTGTTTGTTTACATATTTTATTTCAATCAAAAATGCTTCTAATCGAATTTTTTCATTTTTTATTTTAATTTGTTGCTCTATTCGATTCTGACAATTGCTTACATATCTATTTATACGCATTGAAATGCCTTTAATTGTTATACTCACTGCATTGTTTGTAAAAACACGATCGCTATCTAATCTCAATCCTTCTGTTGACACATCGGCACTTTGAGTTCACGAATCACTTTCGATCTTCCAACCGATTATTGCTGAACCTTTTTCATTTCCAACAGCGTTTCTTGATTTTTACCTATTCACTGAAAATGCTCTCACTTCGTTACCTCTAAAAACCACCAACTTGCCTCACCCAACGATCCGACGTCAACTACTTTAGTGTAAACGTCTTATTGGAAAAGATGAAAAATTGTGGTACGGTGTCGCCCCCTACAGTCAAACGTTCCAACTGTCGCGAAGCATTTCAGACAAGGTAAACAAACGAATCGAATTCTGTGAGAAAACGAACTTTTCGATGTGATGAAAAGAAGTTGAGTTCAGTGTTTTTTTACAAAATAAGAAATAAACAAAGGTGAATGTTATTCTGCAAAAAATTATCGAAATGTGGATTAGGTAATAAATAGTTATTATCATATATTTTTCATATTAGTGATAAATGTTTAAGATAACCAAAAAATAATGCTTGATAAAAAACAGATGACATTAGATAGAAAGATTTTTATTAAAAAAAGTTATATTTTGCATTAGAGAGTTTATAAAGTGCTTATTAATTATTTTGTAAAGTTTAGATTCTTATATGTAGAAAGATGATGAGAAAGAAATTAAATTAAATGATTTAAATTATTTCGGCAGTATCAGTATGCTCCAGTTGAATCTTGGGATATTGGCATATTCGATTCCGGAAATTGGTATATCTTCGACTAACAATCAGCGGTTCCCATCTGAGCTATCTTATCTCGTCGTAAATTCGACATAATTACGTAAATGAAAATGGGTGTGTATTTACATTCAATTATTATAATTTATGCAACGTTTTACTGTTTATAAAATGGAATGTTCAACTGTTTATCAATGTGTAACTCACTACTGGAGTTGGGAATTATTCATAAAACCTATTGGAGTTATAAAAGTTTCCGGTGATACAGAGATAATTGGCATAGTATATTCGACATTTTCCAAGAAAAAGAAAGCAGGTCATTCAATGATGATAATTTACATAGTGGTTTTAAAGGTTTGATTTAGTTAATTTAAAGGTAATAAACATTGATGTAAGAAAAAAATGGCTGTAGTTTTGAGCAGAACTTTTGTATAAACATTTGTGGTTTGTTCATAGTGTCGTTGAAGTAATAGAAAATCAATACTTGAGGATAATATGTCAGTTGTAACGTAACTTAATGTAGTTTTAATTAACATGATTAAGAGGTTCAATTAATATTTGTAAGTAAACTTGTTCTACTTCGGCTTAATAGATTATTCGATCAATCTTGAATGAAACTTTTATAATTTATACACTGAAAGAAAAATATGGTTAATAAACTTAAATGTTTGATGAGTAGAATGCATGTTTTTGGTAGTAAGGCAAAAATTGAGGTAATTTATATAATATTTATGATTGATAAAAATCTAAATATACCTGTTAATAATTGAAGTTTACACGTTTCCAGCTAAAATGTCCATAACTTTATACTATTGTTAAAAAACATACTGATATCATTTTCCCACACATTTGTAGAATTCTTTTTAGTTATTCTTTTGTACTGAACAATTGTACATTGACAATTACTTAGATTCTCTCATTGCACAATATACTATTATGATATAACATAAAGCGTACTTGTAATAAATTAAACCAAACTTTCATTTTAAGAAAATACGGATTAGATTATGGTTACGCATTAGTCTTCAAATTGTTATAGCCTACTTATTCATGTTTTATAACCAGTGTATATTTTTATCCAATTTTCCAACATATGGCAGAGTATGAACAATTTTTAGAATAAGTAAAAAAGAAACATACAATATCTTGTCCACATATGATATTTACTAACAAACAATAAATACGATTCAAGTTCACGGATTCAAACATTAATCAATATATTTCTACTACCAGACTTAATAAGTTTTAAAACTGAACTCTTTATCGAATGGTTTTCTTTACCTTAGATACTTTTACGGAAAGATAATGAGCGCAAACAATACAATAGGTATCTCCTATTCAAGTGAACCTCCTTCAAATATAATAACAATATATAGGAAGAAAGTTTAGCATAAATAGTAGAACAATTAACGCATTTTTCTGCAACCATCACTATTTTCAGTGATTAAAATTTAATTACAAACATAACGTAACTTTGAACTTTATAATGCATATTATAAAGTTCAAAATATTGCATTTCATACATAGAATAACAATAAAATAAACATAATTTGTTTATTTAAGCTAGAAATTCTGTAAAATTCAACATTTGAAAATCTAACAGTCTTAGCAGAATATTTAATGGATTAAAATAAAAATAATACCTTTTTGGTACAGAAACTTAGCAGAACATTTAAATTTGCTATCCCCTAATAAAGTACAAATCCAATATCCCCTAATAAAGTAAATTAAGAAATTAAAAAATGTATTTTACTGAAATTGAAAATGGTTACACAAACAATTAGCAAGGTTGGAAATTGAGGACAGGATGTTTGATTTGGTTTTGATGTGACCGAAAGAATCTGATCTTGTTATGGAATCGCGTCGAAAAAGGGTGTAAATTGAATACTTACAGGTGTGAGGTTGTAGGGGTCGGGGATGGGCGCTATGGTGCTATTAACCAGCCGTACTTATGAGCCGCATTAGCGCAACCTCCATCGCTGCACTGTCGCGGTTTCGTCTCAGCATTCTGCACACACGAAAATGCCTCGTCAACTTTTTATCGTCAAACTTAAAATGAATTGTCACTATCATACAAAATAGTTGTCATTCAGGAAAAAAATTAACAAACAAAAATTCTAAGTGTTTGCCTCCGACTATATTACGTTAAATCAATCAGTTCACTCATTACGCAATCGAATATTATCACCAAAATATCAAGATAATATCTTAATTATGATATTCAGTTACGGTATTATGATTGTGGCACTTTTTCATTCATGATACTTTGATTGTGACGGTCGAATGAATGATCTGTATTTTAAGTGTCGAACAAACATTTCAGATACAATTGTTATTCAAAACTTTACATTAAAAATGAATGATAAAAGTTATGATGGTTTTTTAAAAATAAAACAATATGATTAAGCAAAACTGAATGTAGTATAAATATTGCGTTTGTTCAGCGTTACAAATCGAGTTATTTCACCACTTTTTCGTCGGCCGTTAATTGATAACAGCGATCGGACCGTCAATTATTTCATGCTTTCGGTTCGATTGATTGATCAGCGCGTTCTATTAAATTTTGTTAGCGTTTGGGTATGAGCGATTTTGAAGGTAAAGGTCTCGCGTCGCACAAGACTTTCTCGTGCAGTCAGCTATGAGAAAGAACCGTTACTTAGTGCTTCTATATCGTTTTTACTTCCGCCTTGAAAAAGCCACGTATAATACGCGAGAATATGGCTGCAACGAAATTATATCACCAGCGATGCTATAAATAATTCATGTTTCAAAGACGACGAAAAAAATTAGTTCACCAACGAGTGAAAATCATAAATTGTAAGTGCCGTTTCAGAATGGCTGTTACTCTTTGTCTTTTCCCACACCTGCCTGGTAACAGGTAAATCTGAAAAATGTTTTTCGAATTAGAGCAAATGCGTTTAGAGGAATTAAGTAATTGCTGGAGATACAGAAGAAAGGTGTCAGAAATGGGAAATTACTGTCAAATATTCTCACCTCCAAAACGTGGAGTTGGTATCGCTGCAACAAAAGTCTTCGGTCATTACGTACATTCTCCTACTGTCCCGTTTTGTCTGAAACAGAAAACAATAATTAACGTTATTATTTTTAACGCAATTCTATACTTAATCACAACTATTGCTACCTCGTCTTTAATTGTTTGCGTGATTGTATATAATTATTGAGTGTTGTTGCAGTATTTCGTGAAGTTAAGGTGGTTTGAAAATGGACTATTAACGCAAAAGTTTTTTACATTATTTTTTAATCGTTGACTCCAATTTAGTACTTAACATATATTAAGACGAAATTTAGTACAGTTATAATATATCGTACTGTATAGTTTAAGATTTTTTTATATTTCAACACTAATGTATTCTTTTCTTATCCAGTAATCTATTAATATAATTTTCGGTTTCAGATGGCGTTAGTGCCCCTAGGTTGTCACCGCCTTTGCCTCCTTTAATGGTACTCAGATTCGGCCTGACACAGCGACTGTATATGCCAGTCAACACAAGTAAGAAAACTTACTTCATTTAATTTGTTGTGCCAAATTGGATTATAAATACAATGTTGACATGTTGTATTTATAATTTAAATTCTACATATGAATCATATAACCATATGTATCGAAACATTGCTATCATTCTTCAAAGAACAAAAGAATAAATATGTTTGCAATAAATATAAATAGTTTAATTAAATTTAAATATTTCGAATTACATCTAAAATATTTTAAATCAGGCATTGTAATGATTCGTAAGAGTAATTGTGAATTTTGAATATTTTCAGGGGCTCCACATTTTTTTCAATGAGAATTACTAAAATGAAATTATTCAACCTTTTTCATTGTCTTGATAATTGAGTTGAAGTAATTACAAAAAATTTCAAATATACAAAAATGTGACTAGATATGAAAAAACCAATTTTATAAACTACAAACAAATCAGTATTTCATACGTAAATAACGATATTTATATAAGTTTATTTAATAAACAATATTAATAAATAATAATAAATTATATAAATAACGATATTTATATAATATTTATATATTTATATAAGTAATATAATTTCAGTGAAATATCACAATTTCAATATCAACACCTCAGCCATTCAATTTCTTTCAAATTACTGATTCAACGTAGCTCAAACTAAGTTTGCATAATCAACAGCTCGTTTCTTTAACAAACCGCAATCTTTCTCCCGACCAACGCACTTTTCATCACAACCGATAAAGCCTACGACATTTCACCTTGATTTCACAAACAGTATCGATAATCGAACCCTTCGAAAATTTGTTTAAACAAACACCAACCAAGTTACGCGCTCGACAATTAAAGAGTCATTTGCCATTCAGTCAACGAAGCTGTGCATTCTATTTCCAACGCAAATAAAATAGATAGTAATTCCGTAGGAATGGACGTCATATATCTTGTTAACAGGCACATCCGAGCGAGCCGCCGCGCTGCCGCAATTTTACGTCTTTTACATCGCGGGTTTATAATGTCGCGCGCAATTGGATGTTTTCGAACAACGAGTCGGCGAATAAATCCTAATGAATCTCTAATTCCGCTGGTGGCCGGCGAAAAGAGTTTCCCCATTTTTACCTTTTGTCGGCCGACACTGTGTCGGCGTCCTTCACCCCTCCCTGGCTAATAGTCACTCCTGTTTCCAGGCAGCGCCTGCTAATCGATCACTAAATTAGGGATGCAATCGACCTCTAATTTTTTGTCTACATCTATTAGGTCGTTCTTATTCAGCGGATAGCGTGATGAAAAGTTGGACAAAGGGGATTCAGAGCGTTTGCTGGACGAATTACTGTCAAATAATCACGATGGAATTCGCGCGATTAAAACATCACGGTCTAAGTGTCGTGACGAGAACGACGCTGATGTTATCTGACGGTGCGTGTATTGTTTATTTGCATGGTGTAAGTTCAGGCTGGAGAATGGGGAGAAGTGAGTTCGTTTTGGGGTTTTAATTCGGAGGGGGAGGTTTTGTGTTTTCTTTTTTGGAAAGGTGAGATGTATATGGGGGTAGCTGAATGGAAATGTTTTATTTCGTTTTCATTTAAAAGGAATAGGATCATTTTAATGAAATGAAATGAAAGCGAAATTAACTGTTTTGTAAAAAGATTTTGTTTTGAGAGAAACGTACATTTTTATTTTAAATTAAATCTTAATGGAAAAAAGTGTAATGTTATTGTGCAGTGAAAAAGACATCTTTTTTGTTGGAGAAAAGAATATCTTTTTCGGTGAAACAGAATGATTTTTATTGTAGAGAAAATAGTTTTGCTTTTAAAAAATGTGTCTTTCATTGAATCACACTGTTGTTCTCAGAAAATATTGCTGATAAAAAGGTTAAATTTGTTTTGTAATAAAATTGCTTTAAAATAAATTCGGATTCAAAAAGAGTATATTTCAATTCACTCGAATATTTGTAAAGGTGCATGAATAAATTTGAATATATGTACATGCGTGCAAATACGGCCACATTCGGTTATATACTTTCTTTCGCTGATTTCCACATACGTTTTACAATTTCATACACATTTTTACCACCCTTTACACTCTTTGTTTTTATTTGTCCGATATTTCATTTATTGTCCTACACACAAACGACTCTTTTACTATCCCTTCAGCAAAAAATTAACAACAAATCAATTCTCCGAATATTAGTAATCTTCCATTCTTTGCGTTAGCACAAATTACGTAAGTGAAAATACTCGTTTCTCTGAAACCCCAATTTCAAACATCAAACTTGTTATTTTCGAAAGAAAATTGTGTCCCCAATAAAACGAATCCGGTTTTTGCTAAAGTCAAATCTTTTTGGGTTAAAGCGATTTTCTTTTGATCAGCGTCCCTTTTCACAATGTGCGTTCAACGCAAAAATTACTCTTCGCCGATGCACAAAATATCCGCGAACAGCCTTTGGTCGAGCAGTTCCATTTCGCAACTAACAAAGAACACCTAAACTTGACATTTTCATATTAATGTCGCGCAGAATCAGTAAAGCGCGATTCCCCGTTTTTCGTGTCGATTCCGCCCACAAAGCGCGTTATTAAAGGGCACTTTTCTCGCGGAAACAATTCCCACGTGTTAAGGCTGAACGAATAATGACGAACTTGTTTTCGCGCGACACAAGATTAACGTCCATTGTATTTTCGTTATTCGACTTTTTAGTTGTTGTGACGGTTCTTGTACGTGCGCGCGCGACCCCGTTCTTTTCATCATAGACGAGGTCGACGTAAAGTGCAAGTTCCTGACGGGAAATCGATGTTCAAGCGCCACAGCACCAATCCGGCTGTTAACCACTTTACATTGCTCTGCCATACAAGATTCCATATATTCCACGGATTTACTTATAATTTCAGATATGCGCAATCATTTCGCCCCTGGGAACAGACTTAGATTTACGGTCTCTGCATTTCTTTAGGATGCAGAAATCGTAAGGAACCAGCCAATCGACAAGGTCCTTTATCGAACGGGTTGATTGGCTGGCTATAATGGAACCTCGACGTTGATTGGTTCCGTATAATGGAAACTTGTTCTTGATTGGCTATTTAGTTCAGTGTATTGTGTTGTTATTGTAGGAAGATTTTGTAGTGTATTTAATACAATTTGATGGTAAAATTGATTTGATTCGTTTCGGAAAATGGGTTGGGTTTGTCCATTTTAGGGAAGTGTTATTAGATTTGTCTTTGTATTTGCGATCTTAAATGGATGGATTTGTCCGGTGCTTTCTATCTCATCGAATCAGCACACAGTTTTTTCGAAACAATGTCAGATGTATTCACTACAGTTAAATCAGATATTTGTTCGCCTGTCAAAGTGCCTCCATGTACGCAATATATTTTCAGCGGAAAAACTTTTATATTTAAAAATCAATATCTCGACGTAACGCTCGATTTGCCACGTTTTTTCCTTCTACAACCTATAAAACTTGATCTATATTATTCATAAATATCAACAAAACCTTAAGCGTAACTGATTTTTCACCTTAAAAGTGATTCTTTATATTGATCAAAGTGTAGGTAACCTATCTTAACATCAAATTTAACGTTCGTTTAAAATTGAATGCCTTTAATGTCCAAGCCTTTAATGTTGGAGTAATTATTTATAAACCCATCTCTGACGCTTGAAATTTATATAAAACGCGTTCTTGGCATTTTTAGAATATTGTAAATCTAACCCTTTGGTTTTAGAAGGTGAGAAATCGTCGTATAAGTGACAACTTTGTATCTGCGTGCAAAAGTGATTTAGTAGAAAGAACTCGGCAGTTAATATGCGGATCACGTGACTGTTATCCTTTTTTTCTGAAGGGATATAAAATATTAACCACGTTAAATAATGTGTTTGAACGACCTACATATATTTTTCTTTGTGACAAGCAAATGTTGTTACTATAACCAAATTATTTAGTTTATTTTTAGACAACTAAATATTTATGTTACGAAGTTTTGGTTACAAGAAACGAATGTTTTGGTCAAATCAAACAAATTTTTGTGACGAAACAAATTTAGTTACGATAATAAAAAAAAATTTTTGTAAATAGATCGTTTGACTGAGTAATTTAAATCAAATCGTCAATTTGAAAGTAATAAATTATAAATGTTTTACTTTCAAATTATTTGTTGGAATGTAATACTTTATATCTTAAAAATAAATAGTTTAGTAAAAACGAAATAATTTGTAATATTTAATATTAATAAACGACGTTTTGTACCTCTGAGTAAATAAAAATTTTGTGTTATCTCAACCGAATTAATTTGGTTTCTCATACTTTTGTTATATCCATTTTGTTCTTAATCTAATCAAAAGTAGCCACTAACTTATTTGATTGTGTTAATTATTCGTATAATGAACCAAACCATAAGATTTGAATGCCACAATCAAAATATCGATTTCAAACCTATTCTCACATCCATTTTTGTACCTTTTCGACTGACCGTCGTAAAACCCCAACCACTTTCCCACCTCCCTTAATCGCAAACAAAAAAGGCACATAAATGACCGAACAATTCACTAATTCAAAACCCCCGCTCGACCGAACAATGTTGTTAAATAAAGAAATTTGTCGAGCGCTGAGTCGCGTCAATAAATTCGCATCGTTTATTTCAATTTATCTGCAAATATCGCGCGGTAAAAAAGAAGCCCGGTTTAATACATTTGTGTTCTATTCGTGCGCCGGAGTGCCACCTGTTGAATCATTAACGTACGCAAACTTAACGAAGATGAATGCAACTTGGTCAAAGAATGACACAGCCTTGATTGCATCTGTTTAATTGAAACAGATTTTCATAAAAGTGTGGCGAAATTCGCGCGCACCGCCGCGCGACGCATTTCTCCCTTTTCAATCATTTAGGCGCGCGATGCGTTTTTCCGCGGCCGACCCTCGAACGGCGCATTTCGCGTGCACTTTGCACATTTAAAAACAAAATGCTCGGCCTATCCCGCGGAACTTTAAAGCCCCGCGCGCCGGCCTATTTTCGACCCGGAATTATTAAAATAGACGGCCACATTTAATTATCAAACGCGTCAAGATAAAAGCGCGATACGTCTAGTCGTAGTTTCTCCATTTTTCGTTTAATAATAAAAGTGTATTTTTAGCGGGAGGAATGCGCGCTTGCCTTTGCCCGCGCTTCTAAAATTGTCTGCTTTGTTTTCTTTCATTTTTCCTTTCGCTCGCGCCCGGTTTATTCGCCGATGATAATGCGCGCGTCTAATTGAATGCAATCGAAGCCGTATTAATTGATATTCGCGTTTTAATGCCGACACTTGTTCCAACGGACGAAAGTGTTTGAGACGGTACGCGTTGATGTAATGTTAATATAAAACACGGACGGAGTGCGAAATGGCACGAAGGTTGTGGCAGTTTTAAGGGAGAAAAGGTTTAATGTATCTCGTAACTTTGGCGATGTATAGCGGAAAAAGTACGAATTTGTTTCTAGTTAGAATTTGTAAGTCATAATGAATTGAGGTTGGCGGAAATTAAAGCCAAATGGAGCGCATTGTTTTGATTGGTATTAGCAAACACAATGTCTTATTTATTTACGAATAGAATTCGTAAAGTTTCACGAATTTGTTATCTGTTTATTGTTTAAAGTGAAAATAATTGTCTAGCAATATCATAAATAGTGTAAAAATAATTTTTAGGAGAAAAAATTGGATCTTATTTCTATGTGAGTTTTTTAAAAATATTTATTTTAGCAGATATTTAAATGGGATTTGGATTAGTACAATCCTTATTGATTGTGACTGAAAGCCTCCTGTTCGAATTGCAAAAATCTCGGACGTGGCGGTTTATAAATTGTTTATAAACCGCATTTATTTGTTATTATTTAAATATATTTATCAAAAATGATAACAACAAATGCCTGTCATTTCTGAAACATGAGAGATTTTAGCAAAGATATTTTAGCACTGTGAAAAACGTTTTATTAACATTTTCTACCTTTGTTGCAACAAAAATTTTTCTCAGAGCAGATAATTAGAAAAGAGTTTTCGCAAAATGATTTGTAGAAACCCTCGACAGTGTCGATAAAACATAAAAAAAAACAATTTAGAGTTTTATCGATTACAAAACTCCAAATTGTTATTTTATGTTTTATCGACACTGTCGATGTTATGTTTCATCTTAAAGCACTCTAAATAAAGATGCTATAAAATGGAAAAACGTTACAGAAACTCTGCCCAGGAGACTTCCTAATATTCAGTTATGTAAAGTTTAATTAACATTGACATTAAATGTCGTTCACTGTTAAATCAAATATAGGCTCGTCGCAAGATTATTGAAACGATGACGGTCAATGTTGAAATAAAAATGACGATTAATGCGGATCGCTGACTGAGTCGATGAAACGGCCTGTGATATCGTTTAATAATCGCCACAACGTGCAAACATGAACAACAATAAGAAATTAGCATAAGGTCATAAAAATGCATACAAATTCGATATTAGCGTTAACGAGCGGTTCATTTTATAAAGTATTGTGTGGTTGACTGTTTTTAAGGTAGGTCGAGTGTGTTTGCATAAGTGATTGCACGATGAGAATGAATATTAACCTGGGCAATTAATTTCGACAATTTTTATTTCGAGGATTCATCTATTCCTATTTCTTGAAGCTTTTAGACTGAAGTTTTCAGAGTGAATAAGCGACAAGAAACGTTTATAAATAACTATATTTATAAACGTTTCAAATTTGTAATAAAATTATATTCCAAACTGTACACATTAAATTAATATTCGGCATATTTAATTCAATCTGTGAGTTAAAACGTTATACCCGAAAAAGCAGTCTTAATTTTCGAAATATTATCTCTTAGAAATCTTTCAAAACGTTCCACGATAAAAGAATTTCATTGCAGTAAATTTATTAAGAACTATCAAACAATATTATTTTACAGAGTCCCTAACTTCGTGGCAGTAAAACTTCGACATCACCTTAAGTGTTAGCATTCAATATAGTTATCACCATTTAAAGCTGTTACACATTTTATTCTGTTTTCTCTGTGTACACAAGACCGTCGAGAATTTTCCGCGTTTTTTCCACGTGTCACAACTCTCCAACTTTAATGTCCCAGGAGAAAGAAAATTCCGATCACAGAGTTGTGTTATTAGCTTTATTCTATTACACGGCTATGCTTGTATTTGCATTCTCGTACGCGTGTTTGAAAATATTTATACCGAGAAAAAAGTCAACCTCCGTTTATGATTCTAATTAAACATTAATAACTGTCCAGTTAATACCGATTTTACGCAAAACGGTATTTCATGTAATTGAAGAAGTAATCGATTTAAACGAAACGCACGGAGATTAATGTCTGCGCAAGATTGAAAAATAACATTAATAAAACGGCACGTTTTTTAATTGATCGGCGTGAAGAAACGGGAGTACTTTAACGATTACTGAAACATTGTAACCTGAAGTTGAAATAAAACGTTCGTTTTATGCCATCGTAGGTCTTAACGACACGGTTTTGATTTAATTATTTTTATTCGAAGTATTCTTATTGCAAATGCATTACTTAAATGCATTTTACACTCAAATGAATTACTTTACTGCCTTGTATGACATGTCCTACTTGGAAACGTTCTTGATCTAACAATGTGAATGTTGGATCAAGGTTGAATATTGCTGGTTCAATGGCGCTGTTTTTCCCCGTGTAACTACGAAATTCGTATTTAAAAATCGGCACAAAGGAAGACAGAATATTTCGCAAACACATTTTGGCAAATTCGCAAGAAATGTGGTTTGAAATTGAGCGAAACTGTAACAATTTGAAAAATATGAAGAACAGTCGCTTCATTGATACATATTGTACACTTATCAGTAAAGTTATTTATAAAACTCAGTTACTGACACTCTTAGGAAATCTGATTATTTTACGAAATCACTCTTATATCACTCGTACTATTTTACGAAAAAGATTTAATTTTGCGTGAAAACACGGAGAAAGCGATTTCATTTTCAATTTCTGAACTAAAAACTGACGAGCGAAAATCAGGCGAAAGTTACGATTACTGTATTGTAAACAGTGTGTAATTTTAGATCTTTTGTGGATTAAAAACGATTAGATAGTGAAAATATCGGATAAAGTTTGGGAAATCAGAATAGGAGACTAGAAAGGAAATTCCATTCGATGGACTTCTGTTTTAAAGATGAGCTTTGTACGATTCAGTTTTTAATATGAAACGAAATTATGGGTTATTCTATTCTGTGATAAAAACTGAATATACCTTTAGCTTAGAAACTTATTCCAAATATGATATTCACTTTCAACGTTTTCAATTCTGTTTAGTGCCGAAGAAGTAATAGAATTCGTTGAAATTGTATATTCCTTAACTGCAAGATTGTTCGTTGAAGTTTTTGGCTTCGAGACACTTTGTTAGTAAAAGTACTTGTATTATTAGACTGTCTTGTATTAAAGTTTTCATTAAATATTCACGAAAAGACATCTAAACTTCAAAAACAAGTTATCTACGAAAATGCGTGTTTTTCTAGTGATACTTTACAAAGATTAAATTACTCTACAAAAAAATTAACCGCGGATAGTGAATTTCATAAATGAAGTAGTAAACTTAAGTAATACATTTAAGTGTCTTTCGATTTGATAATTTAGGACGACACTTTCTTCAGTTAAAAGATGCTTTTCCTCAACTATTTCTTGATTCCCTTGATTTCAAACTTGTTTATATCTGATTAAATTTTGATCACTGGATTGAACAGTTCTTGCAAAATACATTTCTGTGAGATTATACCCACTTGACACAAGGATATTTTTTCTCATTTTGATTGCATGTATTAAGAATTAACTTATCTTTTTATCAAGAGGGGTAGGAATTAACATATTCTATTTTTAGTCCATCGATTTTTGATATACAATTTCTAGCAGTTTACATCCGTCTATGTTTTTAATTACAAATTCGATTTAATATAATCGGGAACCGTTGTAAAATGAATGGCTAACAAACTTTTACAGTTCATAACTCATTTTATCCCGACACAATATCGCAAAATATCCAACAAACTAACTCCAAACTACACCCATCCGTACTTTTCTGAATATTCACGAAATTCCGAATTAACATCTATCACAACTCCACAACCTCATAATTCTTTTCTGAAAAAAATCTGAAAATTATCCGGTTTTGATCCAGATCTGGTTAGAAAACTATCTAAACCTGAACAGAAATGGTAAAATGAACCCAAGACTAAATGATATCAAATTGGACTAAATAGCCACCAATGACAAATCAGTATTTCCCCTTAAATTAATCGTAAGTAATTCTATTAAACTGCCAACCAAAATGGTGACAAATTGAATTAAATTCCGTCTAACTGGAAGTCTCTACTTCGATTCCACAGTCATTTTGGTTGATAAATTGATAAAATAATTTATAATGAGAAAACCATATTGTAAAGAGTACACTGTAGACTGTAACCGTTACAATGTAATATACCATACGTATATTACATTGTAACGGTTGAACATTATGAGCTGTTATAACCAAAATCACTGGTCACCACTGAGCTGACTGGCTCACCGCCAATCAGAACCTCCAAAATTACACCATCTACATTCTAATCATTTTTAAAATACTCATTTCTCATTGGTCGTCATCATTTATCCTAATTCGCCATTTATTACATGGAGAGAAAAGTTGTCTTAATTATTACTCTATTATATAGCATTCCGAGGACAAAGCTTCCTCTTAGTATTTGGTACATGTATTTCCCTTAATTTTCTCGTATTATTTTCAGTTAAAAATACTATATTTTTATTGTACACGGAGAGAAAAAACATTCAACGTCTGTAGTACAGCAAAGCAGTAAATGCAAGTGCAGCGTAGCAGATGACATTTTGTAGCCAGTACAACTTGAGCATGCAAATACTGCATTCTCTCATTTGTAAAAGGAAACATAACCTCTTTGTTTACATGACAGTTTTGATAATAAATATATAAATTGGCGTTTTGCATGACAGTTTTGATAACAAATATAAAAATTGTCGTTTTGCAAAACGCCAGATTCTATATTTGTTATCAAAACTGTCACGGAAGCAAATAGGTTACGTTTTCTTTATAAGTGCTACTAATAGACACATGCAGTATTTGCATGCTCAAGTTGTACTTGCTACAAAATGTCATCTGCTACGCTGCACTTGCAGTTACTGCTTTGCTGTACTACAGAGGTTGCATGTTTTTTCTCTCCGTGCATGCTGTTATCCAAACTGTTGTTAGAATGAAATGAGTCTGGATAGTCTGACAACAGTCTGGATAACAGTATGGCACACGATCATGACCCAGACTACATCCAGATTAATGCCAGACTAAAAACAGTCTGGCAGTAGTCTGGCAATAGACCGGTGGCCAGATTGAATCCAGTTTTGTTTTTTCCACGAGGAAAAACAAGATATCACGTTGTTTTTATTTTGCGCGGTAAGTGTAAGGAACATTGAAAGTATAATTTCAAAGTTCTCTATATTTTTTGTCTAAATATTTATGTTTTTAATGTAGCGATGTGGAACTGATAAACATTTTAGCGTGTAATTCAATGCAGAAAATTAAGTTTCAGATTTTTCTAGATGATTAACATTTATACGATTTAATAAAATAAAAGGGAAGCCTATGTAGGATAAATGAAAGGCTCAAAAATAGAGGGGTTATCTTTAAACGGCCATATTTCGGTCAAAACTAAAAAACACAATGCGCGCTATGTTTTAAAATAAAGTTCAATTAATCAGTTTTCGATTTCGCAAAGAAAATCCAAAATCGAAGAGGACGTATTTCGGGAATAAATTTTTGAAAAAAAACACATTTTTACGTTTTTCCAGCATTCTAGGCGTACTTTCTCAACTTTAGGCGCGCTGAGCTATGAGTTAGGATGCCCAGTCAACCAAAAAATTCGATGTGACTTTCCTGTGACGTCACAGGAAAGTCACAAGTGACTCACACGTGAGTCAC
>JABFPB010002395.1:0-20326 GCA_022817645.1 Ceratoteleas bidentatus
GGTAAGACAAAAAATATCGTTCGCACCTCGGACGAAAAAACCTATTTTGCGCCCTTGATACGAAATATACTATTTTTGAAATTTTTTTCGATGTGGAGTTAATTTCAATAATTGATTTTCATCGGAGTTCCATTTTTACCGTACATGCAGTCAGAACAAAATGTATATCTGAAAAACTATTCCGATTGGTACACTCTAAAAAATGTTGGAATTGGTTCCAACATTTTTTAGAGTTTACCTGTATTATTACACCCAGTATAGTTGTCCCAAGCAAACATACATTTGCTTGGTACAACCATATGTATGTTTGGGGCAATACCTATGTTTGGCGTAACATAAGTATTGATACACTGATGACTGTCAACTGCAATTCAACGTTGTTCAACGTTGAACCACCGTTAATTCATCGTTGAGCCGATAAAATTGATTCAACCTTGGATCAATTTTTACCGAAAACGTTGATTCAACCCTCCCAAACCCAGACATTCATAAGTTGACTCAACGTTCAATCACTGATGCAGCAACGTTGAACCAACGTTGATTCAAGTATTTCCGGAACATTGAACCAACGTTGATTCAACTAATGTACTCCCTTAGGAACCCCTCCTCAATATTTCGATACCAGTCCAATATTCTATCCCTTCTACTTTTCTTACCTTCTTATGCCTCATTAGGTTCATTACTTGTTTTAGTTTCCTCAGTACCATTACTATTCATACTTCCTTCCCAGTCCCCCTTACATCCTTACGCTATCTCGAGACTCATCTGAACAAATTCAAGTAAACTTCATTTTTGCAACAAAGTAAAGAACGCAACTCCAACAATTTCCCCCATAATCTCTTCCAAGTCTACCTCGGCAGAATTCTTGACTCGCAGTCAGGCGCGGACATATCGCTGCGCCACCGTAGGATATTCGCCGCGCCGGTTCATAAACCCCGGCCTGAAGCGCGAAAAAATCGCGACTGTTTAATTACAGGCCGACGGTATCGCGAAACGCGCTCGTATCACGCGCAGCGCATAATAATTGACCATCGGCGTGGTATGAAGAAGACGAAAGGGCGCAAATGCAGGGACGCGCGAAAAAACGCGTCAACCCGATGGCTCACGCATATCCTCGTGGCCCTATCTGCCCAGCGCGCTCGTGTCACGCCGGGACACTTCCGGCCTTATCGCGCGATTAGCGGCTGTATTATTAGGTAACGCTGATCGCGTGGTCTGCCACCTAATGACCATTCGTCACGTGAACTTAATCGCCGCAAAATGAGAGTACGCGACGGTGCCAATTCAACGCGCTGAATTACGACTGGAGAACAAGTCAATTGAAATTGAGTCTGAGGAGGGACTCGATTCATGTAGATGGTTAATGTTAATATAATATGATCTTTTAAAAGTCTTTGGAAGGATCAAGGAAACTGATATTAAAGCCAGTCATAAGATTTTAATATTGTAATATAACAAAATCATCACACAAAAATTAACCCTAATTCAAACATTTGTATTATGGAATATAATGGATTCCTAATGATAAATTGACCACAAATCTTTGCTGATATTAGACAGCAGAAGCTGAATCTACTTAGGTTCACATGTGTCTGAAAGTGATGAAGGATCCTCACAAATTTTTACATTATTTTAAGTATATAGAATATGAAGCAAGGAGGAAGGAATGGAAGCATGTAGATGATTAATGTAAAATCAGATATAGTCCTTAAAGCGTCTTTAAAAATTTGGGAAGAAAATGAAGTAATTCAGTGATGAGATCAGTAATAAGAAGAGAGTTCTATCTATCTTCTCATCCCAAATATGTTTACATGCAGTAAAGGACAAAGGGACAACACAATAATATATTGTAATTCCACATCCGCCCCAGCGCCATTCGGGACAACTTTCTCGAGCCTTTACCATTTCCAATCACCTCATTACTTAATTCTACCCCGTCGACGATTCATCACCGAGCCCCACCCGGCCGACTTTTTCATCAAAACAACGGCAACACCTTCCGAACTTGCATCGCAGCTTGTTCGGAGGATTACGAGCGAGTACGCGGGGCGAGGAACGCGGGGGCAAAAAAAGGAACAGGAACCGGAGGTGGGGCAGAATGTTAATCGATACACCGCTAACAAGCACTTGTGTGTGCAGTGACGTGTAAGCAACGACTTCGAGACTGCGATAGCTCGCGGTGATGGCGAGCGTGCACTCTTATCAACCGATTGGTCGACACCTGAACTGCCTTCTGACGTAATTAAAGCCCGGCGTAATCGAGGCTGCCAGGCTGATTGGCCCGGAAGAGCGTGAAACGCCGACACGATCGATACGCCGCCGTCAATTCCGCGGCACCGGAAGTCGAGCGACGCTTCCGGTTATCCCTCTGGAGCCATTGACAAATGGGCCGTCACAATTGCCGAAACTCGCTCGTCGCTGAACGATGGCTTGTTGTCGCGACAAACAGGACTGGCGATGGCTGAAAGAGCGCGACGCTCGCGGCCGATGGGTGTCGCGGGATAAAGGCCCGGACTGGCATTGTCGTCGCACGAGTCAATTGGAAGCGATTCGCCAATGAGGGTACATCTGTCCGTATGGAGGGCTGGGCGGCGCGTGATGTTAAACGGCGCAAATGGCCCTGTTCCATCTGGCGACGACAAAGGGAACAGTCCCCAACTGACAGCACGCGATTATGTGGGGACGCGCGCGGCATTCACACGGATTTTAACGACATTTGGGCGACGATGTCGAGTTTAGGACAGTGTAGCTGGATCAGGGTTGTAGCGAGGTGCTCCTGGAGTTTTGAAAGTGATCATGTTAGGCCTTTGAAGGAAGAGGTGCAGGTTGTCCTAGTAGGGGAACGATGTTCTTGAGGATTTGCTGGTCAAAGAAAGTCTGAAGGTGGTTTTGAAAGAGAAATAGACCTCCAACCAGGTTTTCCTTGTTGTCTTCCAACCTATCTTGAAGACTGAAGAATTTAGGACTAGGAAAACCATGTCCAATTCACCCAGCCTATCATCTCCCTAGATTAAGTTGGCAGACTCCACCACCACTCTATCATTAGACCCACTTCTGCCTCGATTAAAAACCAAGCCATCCAGCGCAGTTCATTTCCAAACGATGTTCTTGAGGATTTGCTGGTCAAAGAAAGTCTGAAGGTAGTTTTGAAAGAGAAATAGACCTCCGACCAGGTTTTCCTTGTTGTCTTCCAACCTATCTTGAAGACTGAAGAATTTAGGACTAGGAAAACCATGTCCAGCCTATCATCTCCCTAGATTAAGTTGGCAGACTCCACCACCACTCTATCATTAGACCCTCTTCTGCCTCGATTAAAAACCAAGCCATCCAGCGCACTTCATTTTCGGACTCCAAACCGTCTCTAGCCTCCATGCTCCAACCCCTCGTTATCCCCCACTCCGATCAAATCCTTCCGTGCCTCGCTCCCACCGAACCTCTCTTAATAACATCCCTCGCCTTCGGGAAAAACGCGCCGCCAACTACCAGGAAGAGTAACATCTAGAAACGGTCTGACCCTTGGGATTAACTTGTTTTCACTTGCAGAGCGAGGTGAAGACGCGCCGTGCGCAATTACCTTTTTAATGGCCGCGGCCTAGGATAAGCGCTTTCCGAGAAAATCGCTCCCGCGGCGGCCATCAATTCGCCTCCGACCCAATAAACAACGACTCCCAAAGTTGCTCCGCAGAAAACCGCGCCACCAATTACCATGCCCGCGCACGAACGCTCGCTTCCCATCGGCCGAACCGGGCATTTTCTCCGCGCAAACAGCCTTTCAATTTGGACCCGCGGTACGCCTCGGCTTTGTCCCGCCGGTTATCTGACGCGGACTGATGTACGGCTGGAGCAGAAGGTCTCGGCGATTCGCTCCCCGATAGTCCCGCGATTGCTCTTCCACGTTAAAGGACGCGATCTGACGGTTGCACGGCAGTACATCGCGATCCAAGGTGAACGCTTCATTTGGGGAATTTCGTCGACGGGTCGCTCCGCGCGGCGATTTCGCCGACCGGTTCTTGACTGGTCAATCAGCCCGACCTTCTAATCCTCACCCGGGGCCCGAATTTCGCAACTGTCGGACCGCGAATGATTCAATTTTCGTTTCGTGACCCAACTCCCCCCTTTCCAGACGTAATTGCCCCAGGTCTGCCCCGGCCCCGATTTTTGCCGGCGGTTTTTGCGCCGCTCGTTTTTCTCCTCGCCGCGTCGTCATCGTGGTCGTCTCTTTTTCCGTTCGCTCCTCCCCTTCGCTCCGTTCGATTTTTTGCTCGGCTCGCGTACCGGTCGGCCGCAACACACGGCGAAACATGGCCGCGCGCCTCCTGACATGGGCTAAACAATGGCGGATACAAGGGTCAGGCTGCCTCCTCCCCGCGCTCCTTCTTCGCCCCTCGCGCCTCGCCCTGCGCTCGTATTTCGATAAAGGGAGTTCCTTCGCGGAATCGCCCGACGGGATATTTAATAATAACGACGCGATAATAAATATAGCGCGTCTTTATTATCGTGCGCCGGAGCTTTTGGCAGCGCCGCCGGCCCCGCGCGAAAATAAAACCACAGCCACGGCCCGATGCTATCGCGAACGGGCCGCGCGTTCATTTGCGTAAAATAACTTATTTCGAACGCGCGGGGATAAATTGCAGGGTTCGGCGTGGCGCAATGAGATTTACATGCAAAATGGAGCTGCGCCGCATTTTACGGCGCGCAGATGCGCCGAGAGGACGATATTGGTTGGGATATGTGGATTGGAAAAGTGGACTTCGTGGTTGTCGAGTTAGCGAGTTTTCACCACAATTTTCGCAACACTGTGCAATGTTCGAATAAAATGGCATGTGTATAGTCCACGTTTAAAATATATGTGGTCACACTACGAAAACGATTTTATTAGCGCAACAAACATTTTTTATTTTTTAAGTTTTTAAGTTTATATACATATATTTTAATTTTACTATGCTAACTCAACATTGAAATCGGTCGAAAAATTTTCCGATTTTCCTGTTTCGAATAAAATACGTTATACCTTTATATTCTCACTTCGTTTCGTTAGTGATAATATAAAGGTAACGCAGCACCTTTATATTATCACTAAAATAACCTAAAATAACCTAATAATACTGATCAGAAATATGTTTATCAATAATATATTACTTATTTTTATTTTTAGTATTTTTACTGTCCCGAATCTTTATGACCGGTTGGCAACAACTAATTTAACCAAGCCGTTTATTTAGACGCTTTACAGTTAGCACGTAAGAGCTTTCTTTTCCATTTAATAACCTCGCCGGTAAAATAGATCTGCGCTTTTTTCCGATTGATTGATTAGAGGGGGGAAATGCCGCGTAACGCCGTACGCGATCGATCGCAATTATCGGTTGGCGAATCGCGAGCGCTAAAAGTTTCGCGGCGGGAAAGCGTTCGCGGGGAAAACGGGCGTAAGATGTGAGATAACAGTCGGCAATTAGCGTACGCGAAAGGCGCTTTGATATAGTAATTACAGAAGAACCGGCAATCGGATTAGGTGTAATGAATACGGTGGCGGAACGAGCGCGCACGCCAATCATAGAACGACGAGTCCAGTTCTCGTATAATGAGATAATGACAGGTGAGAGCGCAATGCGCACCTTTTCTGTACCTGTACATATTATTCGACGATAAGATCGTCACTGTCACGCGACACATCGACAATCGGCGAGAAAGATTGTGAAGGTGTAAACCAGTGGGATTGGTATTGATTTTCAGCCAATTATGACCAATTTGCATACAATGTAACGAAATATGGGACGCACATATGGAGACCTGATTTTATACTGTAATTTTAAGAATTCGATTTTTGAACAAAAAAATGAAAACGGTTTTTCTAAAAATCAACCAATTTTTCTATTGCAACCAGGAAGATTAATCGTGAGACAATCGAGCAGATGCTACATGATAAAATAACTCCAATATAATATTTGTTATGAAACATTTATCGCACGGCAATCTATAAGCGGTGTTGCTTGCAGCGAGCGTAGGTAAAAGTCATCACGCAGTTATAATCGTAGAACGTGTCGATAAAAAATGCATCGTCTAATAACCGTCAGAAAACCTTATATGTATAATGCAACGAAAAAGTTTTCCTCGCTCTAGCTGAAAGTTTCCGCCTCTTTAGCAGCGCATCTGTTACTCCAACTACGAAATTCCTACGACCATTAAAGATTAACTTTTCTCAGACGTTTAACTACTATTTCAACAGATACTTAACCTTTCTAATTACGATGTTTTCAAATTAAAAAAAGGCGGGAAAGTATTTAGGTACGCATTTGAAGACTCCATACCGTAATTTCGTAAATTTGAAGATTAGAGTGATCTACACTGAACAGATCGATTCATATAAGATTTGTCTATAAATAACATACATAGACAAATCTTATCTTCTAAAGTGTATTGAAAAATCTAGACATTTTAGTAATTCATAACCGATCACAAATTGGGAAAATTTATCACAGCTATATTTCGCAATATGAAAAAACATAAATTTTAAATTAAAATTTATTTCTCAGTGTAACTGTCCGAACACGTAATGCTACCTTCACTAGCCACAATTAACGTAATCACGACCCCTATTTGTTTACCATCAGGGGTGCGGGCCCGATCATAGGAGCTATTAATCCCGCGGGATTAGCCACGCAGTTTTTGCGCTCGTACAATCCAGACGCGGGGTGGCGCTGCGGTCGGCGCTGCGGTTTGATTTATCCCGCGCCGCTTCTCACGCAACCGCGATAACTCACCGGCCCTTAATTTCTGTTGTTCACCCTCCGCGAAACCGACCCCCTACTTATCCCTCTCGCCCCTCCCCGCCTCTCTTTCTTCTTCTTCTGCTTCTTCCACTTCTTCCGCGCCTTAACTCTACCTCGCGTTTTAACGCCACGAAAATAATACACGAGGTTTTGAATAATACATATCACGCGGCACGAAATTTGGCCCCCCCGGACGAAATTTCGGATATTTATCACTGCAAGAAAACGGTATTAGTGTATATAATTTATTTAGATTATGTTGTGCATGGTCTACGTTCCATATGGCGATGTACGCATGCATTAAAAGAAAAAAAGAAAAAGAAAAAAACATGATGCTATTTTTAGGCTAGTTTAGGCTTATTTTTAGGTTATGAAACACTGTGAAACTTATTTCATCGAATAAAGTTATTTTTCAAACTTTTTTTTAATAAATATAACTATAGGAATTTATCATGAGTCACGTATGACCTTCTACTGAACTTACAGAAACTTAGGTAAAAAACTTCCATACGTATATGATACCCAATAAAACTGATCGGCCGACAGGTGGCGCCCGAGTCGACCGCGACCCTGAACTTTTTTCACTTGGTTCCCCGTTTTTTCCCGACGGTCAGAATTCAACTTCACTCGGCGCGGCTGTATTTCAGTCGGCGCGGCTGTATTTCAGTCGGCGCAACGTTGTTTAGGGATAGAAATAATTAATGTGGAAGAAGGCCTAATGATTCGGAGCCACACGCGGCGCGGTTCGCATTAATTCGACGCGTTTCAGTTTCATCGGAAAATGAAGGACCTGCGGTTTCTTATGGGTGGGACGTGTATCCTGATACAGAGACGCAAGTGTGGGAAGAGGTGAAGCTGACGCGTATTAGTCTCAGTGAGAGAACGAACAAATGACAAGACGATGACGCTGTGCTCTCGTCGGCCGTTAGACGGATGGCTGAATACAGCAGCCATTTCGTTTCATCTGGCACCGACTCGCCATGATCGATCGGTGTACCTGTTTGCCAAATTCTTTACGGGATATTTCGTTCATGATCCATGTGAACTCATGAAAAGTAGACAACTGGGCCATACCTGTTATGAATCAAGATTATTTTATACAAATATTGTTTATTTCTATCCAAGTATAAGGTGATTAAATTTGATATGGAAGAATTCAGATTCGTCATCCTCCCAGTCCAATCTCAGCTATTTATATTATTTAAAAAATGTACATCGTGGTTGAGATATGAGTCTGTATTAAAAAAAGAGGAATTCTTTCGTCATCTTCCCAGTTTAGAATCCAGGTTCTTAGGTTCCCTTAATTCAAACTGTCCACGAAATCCGAGGTCCTATAAAATTTGCTCATCTTCACAATGAATACCTGTGTCTTATACGCACACAGCTGTTCTATATACGGTTCCCGTATTATCTCTCCGACTCAGCTCCCAACAAACAACCGCAGACAAAATGAAAAATGCGTGGCCTTTCAAAGCGCCATTTCACAACTCCAATCCAAAACACATGTTCCCTCATTACGACACAAAATGGCCCGAAACCACGAATTAATTCTACCTAACGGTCCGGCCAATCGTTCCTCGCTCAAAATCCTTTCTAATTTCCATCGAGCCAGCCTCCTTAAACCCGTTTCAAAATTGAGGCATTAACGTCGCCATATCAATAACCGCTGAACTCGAATTCCCCACGTCTCGATTTTACAATCCGAATCCCCCGCCCCGCACCCCGACTGATTCTAACAAATGGCACCGCAAAAAGGACATTAGCCGTCGACGCAAGAACCCGAAAATGAGCGACGAAATTTCATAGGAATCAGCGGGATAATAAAATGTGACAGATGAAGCCCGGATAATGTATAACATACGCAAAATCTGGCGAAGGGTGGAGCCAGGACATTCAGGGTGTGGCTGCCAAAGAAAGAGGGTAGTTAGGCTGCTGAGGTAGGGGCGAAAATATCGTAGGTTCGGCGCCTTCGGCCGGTATGGCGGCTCCGCCGAGGGATGCTTTCAATATGAACCAGCTGGCGTCTCGCACGCTGATCATCGATATTTTCGATTCGATGGCGACGGTTCATATCAGGCGACGTATTGTACAAATAACCGAAGCCAACAGTTTCGACTGTTCGAATGCTAATTTCGGTTTGGTAGTGTGGGAGGGGGGGGGGGTATTTTGTAAAAGAAGAAGACAGACAAAGAAAGGCTTTCAGGAAATGGTTTTCTGGTTTCGCTGGGTGGGTCCAAACCCATTTTTGTGGTTTTTACTTTTGTACATTATATACAGATGATTCTCTAGCATAGTGAGTTATTAAAAGTCGTGTAAAAATATTCCTTTTATAATGGACTGCCAGCGTAAATGGTTGCAGATGCAATATGCTTGGACTATTCATCTATTAATATGGACCCCATATGAATCTAGATTCCATCCTCATCACATGGCTATTCTACATACAGGCCATAACGGTTAATTCGAGAAATGACTACATCAACCTATACCAATAATTACGTTGTCTAGATATACCATTAACTAAACATCCACGCAAAGAAATGATGGCTTATACCAGATACATATTTACCTTCTTGAGGTAAATTTTACTTACTAGCTAAGCATTTGACTAGAACAAGAAAAAAACGCTAATATTTTTTCCGTTACTCTCTTCTTTCTATATTACAACGAAAGTTCAGTCCACATTAATGTACTGAATATTATGCACATACAGTATACTTTCTAGACATATCATACATAAATTAGACTTCTATAAACCACACATTACCATACATACATGTACATGTCTTGTTTTAACCAAATATATACATCCAATGCCTACCTAAATAAGACTACCTAATAAGACTACCTAAATAAGATAAAAAATCACGTAAACAGTGCCCCCAAACATTACCTAAACATCACGTCCCACTGATCTAAAACTCCTCCAACTTGGACCACACATGATTCCATATGATCCCCCACCATATCCCATATCTTCCTTACAATCTACATGGCCCATATTTCATCCCGAAGACACCGATTCTTGGCATCAAATCTCAAGGACACCTTCTGCTCTTCTGCACCACAGTCCGGAATCCCCGCGACTCTTGCTGCTTGAGCCAACAATACCCAATTGAGCAACATGTGAAAAAGGTCCCAAAACTGCGCCGGAGTCAGGTCTCGACAAACGAGCCACCCGGACGCTCAAAGGCGTCGATGAATGGCGCTGCGCGTGTCCTGCCAGCAGGAATCAACTTCGGACAGCGTGGCAAAGGGGCCCGGACAAACGAAAACACGGCTACCAAACGCCGCGGCCTAAGCTCTGCGATTTGTAGTCCGACAAAGGGCAAAAAAGTCACTCGTCCGTCCCATTGTGACCCCGCTAGTTGGCTGTGTTGCGCTCGTCTCCCGGACGGCCAAACCTGGCGTCTTCAAAAGCCACCGACACAATGCGAGCGAGCGCGCGGCGGGACATTATGCTGGCAGCTGGCCGCGCACTCGCGGATACAAATTACGCCAAATGACACGTGGTTCGGAGCAATCACTTGGCGAAGAAATTCAAAATGGCAGGTGAAGCTAACGAGCCGCCTTCCCGTAACGACGGACGCGCGTCCGAAGGAATGAGAGAGAGAGAGAGGAAGAGAGATGGGCAGAGAGGGAGAGAGTGGGTCCGGGTGCCCCCTCCCCGAGAGGCTCGTCTTGGCCTTGTTGGTGCCGCGCTTTGTCGAGCGGGCATCGGTGTAACGCCGCCGGACATGTGTCCGTACGTCCGAGTGTCGATACTAAAAGGGGCAAGAATTAAGTGTCGCGCGGAGAAACATCTTCTTAAGATTGATCCGAGGATGGTTCGGCTTGATTAGGTGAGATTTCATCTGAGATTTCATATCTGAGGAATGTGATCTTGGTCCATGGATAAGGGTTTTGTTTTGCAGAGCAGGAAGAATTATTTGGTTTTTGAAGTATGGAATTGATGGAATGGAGTTTAAAATTTGTTGATCTCAGATCTCGAAATGAACCACTTTGTCTGGATGGGAAAAAAATTGTGGAAGCTGGGGTTTTTATTAATTATAATTAATACTTGTACATGTATTGAAAATTTTTGTAAATTTTGAAAATTGGTTAAAATTTAATTTTTGTGTTTTGCAATTTGGTTACTGGACTTTGAAGTTCGCAGTGAAAACAGATAGAAAACTTTTTCTTCTCAGAACTCTGATCTAAGAATGTATTTGAGACTTGATGATAGAAGAAAATGGAATTTCGGAACTAGGATTTGGAACTGAGAATATACAAAGATTTGAGGATTGTTAGTAGAAGAAAAAACAGTTTAGAATTTGTTGAAAAGTAAAGGAGAACGTGAACAAAGAAGACACTTCACGTAGCGAGAATACTAAAAAATTAGTCCGTAAATTGCGAGGAGAAAAAGCGGCGACGTTAACGAGTACCGAAAAGCATTCGTTTTTTCCGTTTTTCGTTTAATCGCACAGCTGCCGGCCGAATATTAGTTCAAAGTCGTCGTTTACTTTATAGCGTGGAACGAGGTTGCTTTTTTGGAGGGCCACTTTATTTGCACTCGCCGCTCCATTAGGACTGACGTTGCGAAATCATTAAAATTCGAGGACCTTTAAACATTCAATATCATTTTTATTGACCGGGCCGGAAAGTATTTCGGGTTAATTAGAAGTCCAAAAATACGCGTTTCATGCAAAACGCCCAACTGGATGGTGAAAATAAATCACACAACAGAGATACGTGTATAACTATTTTAATTGTTTAAACATGTAGAACTTGAAAAAAGTCCTAATTTTGATGCAGCCACATTTAGATCTGCATATATGAGACCTGTAACCGCCATATTTTTCTACGGCTATGCTTGTCGAATTGTAAAGAAGACATTAAAAGCTTCCGCCGATTCACGCGCCTATAAGGGGGTTCGGATGACAGAATTTAATAATGTCGATTAAGTTATGACCTTTTGTGTACTTGCGTGGTCTTACAGACGCATTCCCCTCTGGGTAACGTGCGTGCCGAAGGTACGGGAAGGGTGTACCAGCGAAAACAATCTCGCCAATCTTACGAATCTGCGAATTAAGACATACGCACACTTCCGGGACCGAAAGCCGAAATTTCAGCAGCAATCGGTGCTGAAATTCCCAAAATAACAGACCTGACCAGGTAGGAACCCGGGGCCATTGGGCTTTCTTGCGAAAATGCGTTCTATCGAAGACTTTCATTACGCCAGGCCTGGGGCTGGCTGGCTCCTTTGTTTTGTTTTGTTTCTTTGGCTGAAAGAGCAATTAAGTTGTTGCGAACAGACGGCAAGGATGGTGCTTTGTCATTGGTTGGCTGGGATTTGGGGGAGAAGTGCCCTCCGGTAATGGTTGTTGCGTTCTTGTGGTGAGGTAACAATGGTGTAAAATTGTCTTCATGATTGCCTACCTTCGTTATGATCTGGGTCGTATTTTGCATATTTATGGGATTTATTTATCATATGGGTATAGATACGTGCACAAACGAAGAAAATTTAGAGCGGTAGAATTCTTTGTTGAATATTTCAAGATCTAGCCTACTTTTCCTGATAATAATCCTCGCCCTGCAGATATCAATTTGAATTATCTAGATTACTATTCTACACATTCAATCCCAAGAATATAGTACCTAGCTTACCATCTAAAGAACTGTAACTACTTAATGATTAACCCTAAATTTTCAGATAACCATTGACACTCTCTTACCATCTAGGTTTTTGTAAATATACTAACTAAAGCTACCCTTCTTCTCCAGAAAATAATCCACACCATCCATATACCAGTCATAACCATCTAGATAACCATTCCTACCATCAAACTCCCTTAACTCCCAGATCGTGCTGACTTACCTCAGCACCTACCTTCCATATTTGAATTGGTACAAACCAAGGTTTTACATTGTCCCTACAAGTAACCACCTCTCCCCGATCCATACCCGACCTGGTCATCCCGCAACCTCCCACCTCAACCTCAGTCTTAATCCCACCGGCCAACTGGCGTCCGATTGAAATTCAATTCAAATATGGGAACCGCGCTTGATCGGTGCCAAGGGACATAACTTATGCGGCGAGAGGGCGGGCGGCGACAGCGCAACCGGCTAAGTGGGACCTCGCGTTACCCTGAGCCTCGCTGGTATGCACCGCGCAGATCGCTATCGGGCACTCGGCACGTAGCGAGCCAACCAGATTACGATCGTGGCCGGTGCCACCACCTTCCGCGCAACCGAACCCGGTCCCGAACCGCTGCCATTACCGACCGAACAAAGGACACCCGCGCGGGCATAAACTACCCCGATAATGGATCACCGGGTAATAATTGACACCGCGTATAATATGAAAACGCGATGATTTACTATAAGATGAAAACGCGCAAGCCCTCGCGGACAATGCCGCGTTCCGCGGGAGGTAACGGCATCTATCGGCAATTAATCGTCCCGGATCGGGGTGTTCGAGGCACCATTTTATCCGACCTGCCTCCGGAGTAGTCGGACGACGTGGCATCGCCGGGCAGTCACTCGTAAAACAAAGATAAGTCGCCGCCTACCAAAAAGACGCTGCCTGCCGAAACGGCAGCTGCTGCGCCGCGATATTGCCAGCGCCAAAAGGAGGCAGGAAAGGATAAATCCTTGCAGATTACATCGGGCCTCCAAGGCCTCGGATGAAAAATTCGGCGAGGCTCCTCCTATGAAGAGAGGAGAAGGAGAGGGGAGAGGAATGGGTTTAATTAGGTGAGAGGATGGGGAGGATGGGGGAGAGGTTTTTGGAAACGGCCTGAGGTGGAAAATATGGGAGACAGCAAAAGCCTGGTTGAAAATGATGGTTAGGAGTATAGCTAATTGCAAGAACCAAAAATCAAAAATTCAAAATTTCCAAAAAAATACTTAGTTTTTCAAAATACTCCAAACATGGCCGTGTTTATACTCAAATTAAAAGACTTCTGACTTCTAATCACGATAATATGAAAGAATTTCATCTAACAATAATTGGCTTTATGTAACGAGTCGATTTGTGTCTAACAAACTTTGATAGTCTTGAAAAGCGAAGGCCTAAGAAAAACGCAATTCCACTCAAATCCCTCCTTGTCTCTATCCTCAGCAGCGGCGTCCAAACAATTTCCTGTTCCCAATGGCACAAGCCCAACAATAGAGTCGGCTGACAAAAAACGCGCTCCCATTACCCACTCGCTCCTTCCATCAAACGTCCACTCCCCGCGCCCAGACGAAACTCTTTGTCCATTGTTTCTCCGGTAATTAATTTATCAACTTATCGCGCATCGCCCGTCCCGGGCTTTTCACTCGCCGGCCATTGTTCCCCGATGAAGTTATTAATCAACTTTTCCTCCTCGGGCCTTATCTCGTCGCATCGACCGGGCCCGTTCGGTGATTCCGCGTTTCCGCCACTAAATTGCCCGGCGCGTCGATCGTTTCGCCGATTCATTACGGATTCCGCGCGGCTGCTCTCACGCCGATAAAACGGCTGAAAAATGACCGCCATTAAATCATCGCCGCCCGGGAAGCGACGAAAAAAATTGCCCCCTCAGCCCGCCGGCCGGATAATTAACGATCGCGACACGGGACGTCGGAAAAAAGCGTGCGCGCAAGGCCAAAATGTAGGCGAGACGTGAGAAAGCGCGCGGCCAACTTCATTACCGGAGAAAAAAACGCGGAGGGGAAAAAAGCCGGCGCAAAGCGCATTTTTCTGCGCGTCCGAGCTGACGGCCCGGGCTCGCGATAATCGCTGCGTGATACCGCGATCGGCCGGCAGATAGCGCGTCGGATTAACGAGGAAGCCGGGCTCGAATGTTTTGCCGCGACGGAATCCGTCGCTAATACGACGACATGATCATTACATTTATCACGGCCGGGATCGCGGGGCCTCGTTATTGCGGCGATTTTTGCCCGGGCAGAAAAAGGGCCGTTTCTGCCCGGGTTGCGCGACATTGATTCAGTCGTCGGTTTTTCTCGAATGGTCTTAAAGATTGTTGCGGGAAAAAATTTCCTTTTAGAGAGAGGAAATTGTTTTTCAAATGTTTCTACTGGATTGTTTGATTTGATTTTAAATGATTTTGCAAAGTGAATTTGCAGTGAGATGCCACGCACTGAGAAAAAAATCAGAGTAAACAACTCGATTTTCGAGTAAAAACAATTAAGGTCAGAGTTGTTTTTACTCTTTTCTGAGTTGTGTTTACTTTATTTCTGAGTAAATTTTACTATTATTTCGAGTTGTATCATTTTTTACTCAAAAAATAGTTGTTCTTACTCTAATTATCTTCAGTGCGGTAATCGGATTCAGAGCAACACATTTTATTTATGATAATCTTGGAAAATATTTGAAAATCTTGAAAGTCTGACAGTCTCAATTTTGAGAGCTCGTCAGAGTTTGAGAATAAGTCAGTTTCGAAGCCATTTTTATATTCTTCAATTCAAAATGTTATGGAAATAACTAACTTATTGGAGATATTTAGCTTTAGCAAATAAAAAACACCTACATAATTGATTTCATTATGATTTTATCCCCGAAATAATGATTTTTGTTTTTATTATTAGTAATACAACCCCATATAGACATCGAACAAGGAATCCATGTGGATTCTACGCGGAGGAACATTCGGACGTAGATTCGACGTAGATTCCTCGTCGAATCTACGTGTTTTAGAGGTATGTCTGTTAAGGACGCTTCAAATACATCTTTGGTAGAGTTTATTAATTCTTAATATCCAAACCTCAAAAATTATTTAAATTACACGTTATAAACCAGTATCCCATTATATTGCAATTCAAATTTTTCAAAGAATGAACTGGTTCATAAAAAAGTAAACTATCGCCATTTTCTAAATAACTGTTAAGCTTTCAAAAATTGAATAATGAGCCCACTTTGCAGAACCTTTCATTAACATGTACTTGACTGGTTCGCGGCGATATAATATCAGTTGTTTCAAATGTAAAAATCACTAATTCAAATATCAGAACCTTTTTTTCTTTCACATAAATAAAAATCTACGAGGCTACTCTAAAAGAACATCCCTATCAGAATCCTTATTAAAGAAGATCCGTATTATGTTATTTAGGAATGGAATATTTTTATGTTAAGAGTATTTCTATTATAAGAGTATTTTATTTCTATTATTTAATATTGTAGTGTTCCGATAAAGATACACATAGATGTAAAAGTACACTAACAACTATATTTCTTTTAATTCAAAAAAGGTTCCTAGCCAATAAAAACATCCTTTTTTCCTAAAACGAATTCCTTTTCTGTCAAAAATAATTCCTTTTCAATGAAAACAATTTTTATTTTTGGGCACGTATCCTTTTCTCTCAAAAGGATCTTTTTCTGTGTGTATCCCAACTGAAAAAAATGTTAAATTTAATATTGAATTAACATTAAATTTAGTATTAAATATAACATATAAAATTGACCACCCTTTTGACTGAAATTTAATATTAAATTTAATGTGGAATTTAATATTAAATTGTATACCTCATCCTGCTGATTATATTTAATATTAGAGTCAATATTAATTATCGTATTAAACTTAATATTAAATTGAGGCTCAATTTTGTATATCAGATTTAATATCACATTTAATATTATATTTTTTCAGTAGAGGTGTACTTGTCTCGTACGAATGTATATGTACATCTAATAAAAGGAAATGTCCATCTGATATATATAGACTTCTATCAGAGCGACGATCAAACGAGTCGACATTTCGCGACCCATTATCGACCCGTCGACCGGACGAAAAAACCGAAGTGCCGAGCACTCTTTCGTTGAAAATTCACGCGCAAAAAGTCCCGCAAACGGGGCGTCGGAAAGCTCCGTTCGGTAGCGGGAAACATTTGCGCGCGACATCTTTCTTACGATTCAAATTGCGAACCGACCCGACAACTCAACTCGGCGGGCAAAAAAGCGCCGTTCCCGTCGCGACGCCAGCGCCACCTGTTCGCGATTCCGCGAAATCGGCGCTAAATTTCTGCGCTCCCCGGCAATTAACCGCGCGATTATTCGAGTTGATATTTTAATTACCGCGCGGCCGCGGGCAAAAAGCGACGGCTAAATATTTCCACTTGAAAATATTCCGGCGCGGGCTTCCGAGCGATCGCGTCCTCGTCAATCAATTACGGCGCATCGGGCGCGTTCATTTGAACCGGTGCAATTAAACCGGTAATCACGTCATGGAATTCGTACTGTCGACACAATTCAGCCGCGAGAGAGCCTCGCCGCCAAATATGGCCGCCACGCAAGCGAAGGTCTCGGGTCATGAAGTCTTTACTTTGCGCCATCAAGTGTGCCCGCGCGACTCGTCGTTTTCTCTTTGCCGCGCGGGATACGCGCTCCCGAAGAATGCCGCCGCGGAGCTGCGGCGCGCGATCGTTATGCTGCGCGTCGGGGGAAATTTAATTATACGGCTATTTCAGCGGAAATTGGATTTTTGGAATCAATTTGAGGGGCAGCTTTTTTTGAGCGATCGATTTTTATTGGATTGACATACATGTATGGGTTTAGAGGAAATTTGCGGATGTTTAGGAGTTTTAGAGGAATGTTAGTGACGCAAACGGATGAAGGAATTTACATTAGATTTCTATTTTTGGTTATTCCGAGCATGAAAAGATTTTTGCGGTGGTTTAAAATATGGAGATCGGTTGGAAGTTGAACTTTTGGGAAATTTAAATTTAGCTGTAGGATTATCATTTGAACTTATAATAGTGATATAAGAAACTAAGAACAAAGACATATTTCTTTTATTTGTGTTTTATTTATTTATTTCAATTGTTCAAAAAACAATTTTCAAGTTTTAAATAGATCAAAAAGCCACAAATTTAACAGTTAACAAATCCAGTTTGCAGAAATATTAAAACAATTCTTTATTCATTTTAGAATGTGGTCATAAGCAAATATACATTTTTAAGACATTTTGGATGAGTTTCTAAAATGATTAACATTTTAAATAGCCTCTTAGATTATAAATAGGAGTTGAAACGACGATTTTTACTACAGATATATGTGAAGTATTCATTACCTATTTTACTTGATACAGTTTTTTATCTATTCTTGATATGTTCCATTTGAGAGAAAGTTTCACGGAGAGAAAAATAATGACAATAATGCAGGAATGGTAATGAAGCTAAATTAAACGTAGGGAAGCAATTAGTGCCGCTACTAAAACGTACCCTAACGATGACATTATCATTGCTATCATGTTAGTTTCTAAATCTGAAAAGTAAGAATTATCATTCAAATTACGAATACAGTTACCGCTTCTGAAATGTATCATAATGGTGACCTGAATGACAATATCATTGTCGTTTGGTTTTTTCTTGTTTTTTTATAGAAAACATTCCAAAACTAGTTATTACAACTAGTTTTAAAAAGAAATGCGTTTTAAAGTATTAAAACACATTTCTTTTTTAATTTTAACGAATTAATTTCATTTTCAGAAATACAACGGCCAAATCTAAAATTGTTTATAAATAATAATTAATAACTTTTTGACGGATAATGAAATATTTATTTATCGTTGAATTGAACCTTATCTTAAATAAGAAATTATCGAATTATTAATGCAATTTCAAATGACGCTTATTCGTTGCCAATGAAGATAAGTAAAAATTTAATTAAAAAAGATATTTATTAAACATTTATTAATATTTATTATTTATTTAAACATAAATTAAAATATTAATTTCTGTTTCTGCCCGACTTATCCACTACCTCAACCCCCATTTCCCATCCCCACCTATCAATCGCCCCAATCGAAACTCCCACCTTTCCCTCCACATAAATTTCCGCGACAGAAAATTTGCTTTCCCAACTCAGCAAAGCAAACACGCGTCCGCCTCCTCCGCGGCTCTATACTTATCCCGATGCCCGAGCATTTAGCATTAGTCGCGAAGCGCCGGCGAACCTCCGAATTCCAGAAACCCCATAAAACTCGGCGCGCCGTTCCCACGGCGACGGCCATGTTTCGCCACTCGCCGCCGTGCGATCCGCGCGCAGCCTATCCGTTCCGCCGGGACGCCCGGATCAAGTCATTCCATTACCCGAATTGAGCCGCGCCGCCTTTTGCGCCTCTTCTCTTTTCCCCGTCACGCTCCGCGCGCCTTCGTTATCATGCCCCCCGCCCCCTCCCGTCCCGTCCGCCATGTTCCACGCTGGACCACTTTGTTCTGCATAATTTGCCGCGCCGTGTGAACCGCCCGACCAGGTCTTTTCCGCCGCCGAATCGTGCGGCCATTAAGGCCTGATTTGCGATTAAAATATTGCCCGCTAATAAGACCGTGCCGGCCAATAATTGCATTATTATGCGCAGGCGCGGCAAAGTGGCCGGTAATTCGACATTTCGGGGCCCGTTTTCCCGGCCGTTTAATTGAGAAGTTACGGCCGCATTTGAAATGCAGATTTTTACATTGAACGCGTCGCGTGATGAGGGTTTCACTTCTAACGTTTTTTTGCCGGGTTGTTTGGAGGTCCGGTTGGTTTGGGTGTAATTAAATTAGTTCGCGTCACGGTTTCGGTAGGCGGGCGAGGTTTTGAGTCGGCTGTCAAAATGTTTGGAAATGGGAGTCATTAGGGGTAGGCAGCTGACGGGAAGATCTGTCGTTAGGTCAGAAGTCATTTTTCTTCGGGAAAACAGTTGCGATGGAGCAAACTGTTCGGAATAGGTCAGCTGAACCTCTGACTGTACAAAAGCGAACGCGTCTTGAAACGTTTCGGTTTATCAGAAAAAAACGGAAAGGTGGTTCTCCTTCCACTTCTGTCGTTCGCCATAAACATAGAGGATCTGCAGAAAAAAGTCCATCACAAAGTACACCCTGCCATCCTTTTCTCGAAATGCCGATTGACCTCCGAGAAAGTGTACAATTTACGGTCATTAGTCGAGATACTTTTATGGGATATCAGCAACCACTGTCATCCAATAAAACTATCCATTACACGGTCCGCCATAAAAGCAACACTAATAATCGGCGACGTAAATTTCGTTGTCTAAACAACCATTAAAGTTGCTAATACGATCCCCCAGAAGGGTCCCTAATTCGCCGTCCGCTGATTTCATCAAACTTTATTGCGCGAAACGTGAAACAAGGAACCAGGTGTCGCGCCAATCAGCCTCGGGGAGATGCGCCGCTGATACTCCCCGCCAGCGCGATAAATCAGCCGACACTCAAAATCGGCGATATTGAGTGGCGCAAAAAATGGGCTCGCGTTTTCATAAATACCCGCGAGCACGGCCCTGGGCCGACCGGGACCGGCGCTGTCACAGCGGGACAAACGTATCCCATTTGTATTCGGTAAAAGTCCATAAAAAAGCAACGGAATGGGAAAACAGACAGCTCCGGGGACGCGAGGCCGAGGTTTCAATAAAGCCAGATCGAGCCTCGATACCGGACTTTACATAACCGAGAACCACGACTCAGGTCTGTATAGCGCTGGTTTTGGCCCCCCGAAAATTCGATGACAACATTTAGTCCGAGGTTTAAGGGGACCGTCTGGTAAATTGGCTAAAATCTGAACTATTCGACCGATTTTGATGAAATTTGTTTTGCAAAGA
>JABFPB010002396.1:0-20321 GCA_022817645.1 Ceratoteleas bidentatus
ATAAAAGTTCCAAGCAGTTATGAATTGCGTTTAATACTAATTTTTAAGAGTGTCTTAACTGAAATATCTTAAAAAGGATGTGGTAGATATTTCTTCCTTTATTACAGTCAATCATATTTTGTGAAATCACATTTTCACATTTAATTTTCCGATTCTCGGAAAGTAATATCATTATAGTTGAATATTTTCATAGATTTTATCGAATATTATTGTTGTAAATACCTGAATTAATTAAAGTGAATTTCTTGTGTAACTTGAACAACTGTTGAGCAATCGTAATAGTAATTCTATTTAAATGGAAGGGATTTTCTGTCAAGCGCTATTTCCTTATAAACTGTATTGTCACGTGAAATCGCTCAATTAACCCAATTATTCCTTTAATGAGACATTAATTATTCTGTACACAGAATCACAAATTGTAAACGTATGAAACATAAGATACAATTCATTTGTCCAAGTTCATCTTACTTTAAGTGTTCTACTTAAAAGTAATACATCAGAATTAGGACACTTTTAATTAAATTTGGTGTCTATAAAGTGTCTGCCAAGTTTTGATTCTTAAACCGACACATACAACGCGGCTAACCGTGTCATACTTTAATAGTGCAATAAGCTAATATTTAAGTAGGTTCGCTTCTTTTTAAAACAAATGTCAGTGAGCTCAACTTTTATGAGCTCGGCTTTTAAGTTATGACGAGGAAAAATTCTTTAAAAAAATTTGGTTGGATTTTACTACACCGTTTTCGAGAAAATTGATGTCCCACTAGCTCGTTTTGGTAAAACTGTTTCGTATTAATTAATTTTCGAAAATAGTTTAGTCAAAGGAAACCAAATTTTGGATAATAATTCCCAGCGTCTTTTCCTAAAAGTAACATGAAATTTAAGAGCTTGGCATTTCTGGAATATTTTGTAAGATTTAAGACTCAATAATCTTAATTTAAGACATACACTAATGACATATATTACATTTAAAACTCATACGAACAAGCAAATATCCCATCCTGTCTTTCCTAAAGCATTTTCAATTTTAATAAAAACAAAATGTTAGAAATCATCTTATTAGCCAACTTCCTTAATGGCTTTTGACTGCAACAAACATTCACTTATAAACAAACTTTCCTCTTGAAATTTAGAATCCCAACTCTCCTAATCTTCTTTTCAACCGCAAACCATCTTTAACAAACAATCTCTATCGACACATCTCCACCAAATACCTCGAGAACAAAATCCTTTTGTTCCACTATATCTCGTCCCATCAAAAAAACCAAATTTTCAATTACAGCCGAACTAACATTAAAGGAACAAAGATCCCCCCAACCGAAATCAGTTCATCGGCTGAAGTTCTCACTCCCAAGCGATCGCGACAACGCACGCGCGAACCGGGAAAAAAGTCGCCGCTCGCGAACCGGTAGTTAAGTACTTAGAAAATTATAAAGGTAAATAAAAGATTAAAGTGATATATGGAGATTTAAGTGATGGTTGCGGACGGCCAATCTCGCATCTATCTATCGTTCGGCGCATTCCCACATCGAGGCCGAACAATGCGCCACGTCCGCCGGGATCAACCCTTTCACCGTGCCGAGCATAATAAGTCACTCTATCTCGCGAGAAAGTCGCTTATCGGGTACAATCCGCGATAAGTGTTAATGTTCGAGCACTTGCGGCACCGACTTTTACGCGCGGGGGCAATAAACTGACGCGTCCCGTCAATGAAACGTAAAACCGAACGCGCGCCAATCGCCGCGCCGATCTGCGCGCAGACCGTTGCATTTATCATTTTACATAATTTGAACGTCAGCCCGGGCGGCGCGCGCAAAAATCGGCCGCGCGTTGAGATCGCGCCGCTGATTTTCGCCGCGCTTTTCAGCGGAATTATCGCGAGTGCATCGGATTTGGCGCGTTTTTTATGCGCCACTTGAATCGCGGTAATTAAGAAAAAGCGTAATCGGAGACGATTGAATGGCGCACATTGCAAAACCCGCCGGAAAGACATTTTACCGCGGCGTTAATTAATAACGCTATCTCGCGCTGCATCGGCTAATTGAGTTTTCGAGTTTTTTATTTTGTGGGTCGGCCAAGTGGGACCTTCATTTGGGAACCGGAGGTACTTAAAGTTCAGCCTACAAGACGGAAGTCTCGCGAGGATTTCACTTTTTCGTTCATTATTTGCTGGGATTTTACTTTCGAGGAGAAAGAGTCGGCAGTGGCGAGGACAAATTGGACGAGTTTCGGTGATACGGTGCTTTTCGTCGTAGTTGGGTTGCACTAAGAAAAAGCCAAAATTTGATGAATTATTCATCAGAGTCATTGTGGACTTGCATGTAATTAGCAAGATAGAGTTTAGTTTAAAAGCAATCTTACGATTTCTAGTAACATAGAAATAAATGTAAACTGGTTTAGTAAATATTAAAATATTATCACTTATTTATTAAGAAATGTTCTCAATAAGCCAACAGCTCATTGAAATGTAAGACCAATCTGAATTTTAAACTCAGTTTTGTAAAATTTCGTGATGTATCTCATACACTGAAAAAATGAGTTTTTAGTTCTACTGTAAAATTAAAGTTTTTCTAGAAAATTATAATTTTACTGTTAAATTCAAACTTTAAGCCTATCAGCGTTCATAAAATTAAAGTAATACTATAAAATTAGAATAAAACTTGAATTTTACAGTAAAAATGTAAACTTGTTTACATTTATTTTTAACAGTATGTCGTACATTTCATATAAAATTCCATACAAATCATGTAAATTTTACGCAAAAGTAGAAAAATTACATACAAAACGTAAAATATGGTAAAAATCGCATGAAAGTACTTCTTTCACGTACTTTTCGTGATTTTCAAAATAATAATTCTAGAACTAAGCAATTTTACTTGAGATGTAACGTAAAATTCCATACCTTTACAGTACGAATTTACAGTGCATTTAAGGCCAAGTCGAAAGTCTGCTGCAACGGAGTTAGGAACTTGAAAAAATTATTATTTAATATGTGTTAACTAACTAACTAGAGTGAGGTTCTATGTTTATGGGAGAATGTTGTCAGCTGTAAAGTGATACTGTGCGTCGACACATAATGAAGTGCTGTGAGTTCTACGATTTTCTCCACTTCGAAAACTAGAAATCACGGCTTTTCGACAATCAGTTGCAAAATAAGTTGACTGCATGATACAAACGTGTATAAAAGTCAGAAAATGTCGTTCTGGTCGTTGTACGTATGTAAAGGACGTTATTCTGTCGTATTTTGAGAAATCGGTAATCACGCTTTCGGCATGACCTTAAGAGAGATCGGCATTTTTCACTGGGTAAAAATCTTACAAATGTGTGTTTATTGTTAGTGTAAAGTATTTATCAGAACGTATATGTTGACGATTATGTATTAGTTAAATTTGTAATGAAAGATCTTCATTTGAGATTACAAGATTCGTTTAATAAGAAATGCAGAGGTGTTAACGGAAAGTGTACAAGAATGCATTAAAATAAATGAAAATAATTGAACAATTTTAAGTCACGGTACATTCACGTAACATTCAATGTAAGATTTTTTCACAGTCTGATAAAATTGCACAACCAATGTCTTCATTTAATGCAGCTGCATAACGAATGAAAACGGTGACACTTTTATAGCAATGTTATTGAACTTTTAAATTTATTTGTGCCTATAAAACGTTATACCTCAGATAAAAGTGTAAAGAATCTTGTATGTATTAAAATGAAAGGCTAAGAACACATTTCTATTTCTTATGATTCTGTATACGTTTATATACCATAACTATGCCATACGCTGGCATTCAAGGCTCATTGCAAATAACAATTAATATGTAAAACTTTATTTTGTCATTTTATGTTACTTTTTACTTTATAATTTCCAGGTAATAGGGACAAGTATACATCTTGTTCTTTGCCTATCTCGATCCCCTCAATGCAGATAAAAGTTTGAACTTTTTCCGCTAGAGGGCTACCGTTTGCCTTTCCCATAATGGTACTAAATAAAATTTACTATTAGTAACCCCTCGATCCACAGACACGTAACTCTGGTCTCCCTTCAATATACGCATAAATCTTTCGCCTTTTACTAAAGATTTCCGTGGAGGGGGACAATTGATGAGTCTATGGCTCAATTTTTTGTGACCCCGGCGTAAGCTGGGTCGTAATAGAATCCAAACATAAATTCATTCGCAATATTTATTTGCAACGCTCATAAATATCATGTTCTGTATCGGAAACAAATTATTTAAACCATCTATACATATTCATCAAATTCTTCTTAAGAAATTATATAGAAACGTGTGAGGAAATAATACCAATAATCATATAAACACCGTTTCCTCGCATTCATCGGTTCAGTTAACTTGTTCTTTAATATTTTGCTCCATTTAAAAATATGCAAAATTTATGTCAGCGTGCACTATTCATGCAGTTATGCACAATTAACTCCATACCTTAGTATCGAAATAAACTCTGTTTAGTTCAGTAGAAAAAAGTTACATCTCCACATTTCATTTCAAGACATTTGCAAGCTTCTCATAGTTTTCTTAATATTTTTTGCAGATACAAACATTTGCACTTTTCAATGCGGGAGTACTTAAACATTCGCAATCGACACATCCAAAAAAAATGTTAATATACATTCAGAGATGAGAATCACCAATTATTCAATCATTTTTCACAATGTGCAGAAAATAATGTTCATTTTTTAAACATTATAAATTATAAAGATATTTATTGAATTACTTATGTAAAATATTTTGAATTATTAGTTAATAAGAATTACATCAATGTACAATAATTAACTTTGCAAATTATTTTCTTTTGTACAAAATAATAAATAATTTAAAATTAATTAAATGAAAAAATTCCTTTCATTTTTTAATAATAACTTGTCCAGTATTTATGTTGTAAACGATTGCAAATTATTTAGTATTTATAAATTTTTATTTCAACCGTAGACAATATTTCATCGACAATAATATTTTGTAGGTAGATTAAATTTAATCTTACACTTTCTTCAAAGTAATTGAATAATTGGCAATAAGTGTCCACCAAATATACTCCATCCCAAAACCAGAAACAATCAGCCTTCTCCCAGGGATTTGAACGCTGAACTCTTGACCGGCTCGGACTTTCACCGAAATATTTCTCCGGAAAAAAACTTTCAATACCAAACTCCCGCTCATAAATCAAACCTCCCGTTACGACCACCATTACACCGACCATTGTATCACAACGGTTCCCCGGCAAAGTAATTATTTGGCCGCGACGCGCGCCCACACGACCAATCAATGACCCCGCAGGCGCACTCGAAATCGGACACGCGTTTACGCGAATTACCTCGGCATTGGACGAGGAAAGCGCCGTAATTGCGCGCGTAATTGGCGTACTTCTTAAATCATCGTGAACACCGCGGCGCGTCGTAATTATTAATTTTCGTTGCGCGCGAAAACCCGGACGCAACGAAAATCCGTGACTAATGCCGAAAATCGTAAATCGGCGTTTCGCCGCGGGAAATTTCGCGAATTTTCCCGCGAGCCCTTCTGGGTTTCGCCGTAAAGCTGACGTGAGGATTCCGCCGCATGACAACGGAATTAACGAGTTAACGGTCGTTTCGAGAGTGCATACATTAAGCCGCGGCGCGACTGTCCGCCGGTCGAAATTTATTGGCGGCCGCTCGGGCTGCACGGCAGCATTTTTCAAAATCAGATCGGAGTCGTATTTTCGAGGATTTGCGTGCCGTCGCTCGACTCGCCCTTTTTTCGCCGCCCGATTTTTCCCGGGCGCCGCGAGAAAGTTTCCGACTTTCAAAATTGACGCTGTGGGAAAATTGCAGATAAGAGATAAGCGCGGTAATTGTGAACCCGTGTACAATGACGCGAATTAATGGTTAACGGGATCACCTGCTTTCGTGAAATTTTGCAAGTTTTTCAAGGATGGGCTAATTTAAAAAGAGGTTACTTTTAAAGAGAAGGAAAGTCGAGATGTTTTACGAAATAGCAGCAGAGAACAGTTTTGCAAGATTTTATCGTGATAGCGAATAGAAATAAAAAAAAATCATTCGGTTTTTGGGTAATTTTTTCAAATTTCGAAACAGTTTTTTTTTATTATTGGAAACAATCATTTAGATCTTTAAAAAAATCGCCTAAGTGAGACGATCTTGCATTTATTTTATGATTACAATCGCATCGTATGTGGGACCAAAAATCAGCGCTCTTACACCATAAACGATTAATCAAAGTCAGTCGATAATAAATTATCGCTCGCCAAATTATCCGATGAAGCGCGGATTTGATATTACAAATCCTCGTCCCACATTACAAATCCACGAATTCGTCTTTATCAATCGATCACCGCCGATCAACGATCAGCCATTGATAATTTCCAGCCCATTAGCCATTTGCCTCGAGTTATTCCTCATCGACCATCTCCCCTGGATTACTTTCCTTTGACAATGCGAGGCGAACGATCGATTATCGATTACCCCTAATTAGCTATTCATCGTTGCTAATTTATAGTTAATTGTTCGTCTTCGACCTGCGCTTTCTAATTAATTCCTGTCCATCGGTCCAACACGGTTGATTGAATTCTATTTGAATTTGATTTCGATCATTTTTACTCAAAGGGCACATCGTGTTTAAAGACTCCGAGTCAGGCCTCTTTAAATATATGTCGTCGAAGAAAGACAAAATTCTTCTGGTGTTGTTCACCTTTTTATAATAAAAAAACTTCGTAATGCAAAATAAATAAATATATCATGATGTTCTAAGTGAACGTCAGAATATAAACATACCAGAATCCCGAAACTGTGGAAGTGATTTATAATAGAAATCTCTTTATTTAACTGAAATTTAAATCTTTCCTCCCCTACATAAATACATGCTTAGTCTTTAAGAATAATACTCTGACGAACTATATATTTTTGCAGAATTGCACTTAATCCAAACCCTTCCACTTACAATCTTTTCTTTAGTACTATGACTTGGAATACTCTTCTCGACACCAGATTCCTTTGAGGAATCCAGTTGCAACGAACAGGATTCCTCTATTTCAGATATTGACTGGATTTTTCGGTTGGCGCATACAGAATCCGGTCGAGTGAAATATACTTTTTATAAGTGTAAGTTGAAAGGCCGCGACAGGAAGTTGCAAACGAAACTGTTCTCACAGAACCCGTTCTCGCGGGCGCGTTTTCCCGGTTGTCCGCGGACTAAGTGAACAAATCGATCACTCGCCGATGAATAACCGCGTCCCATTTAATCGCTCAAAAATGATTATCCGTTCCATTCCGCGTTTGAAAGTCATGTGATAACGATTCTGATTATTGTGCTCGAGTACGCTGCAATTTCACACGCGCCACCGGAAGAAACCGCCCAGCGACAAATCGCGGCGCAACAGGGTGACCCCCGAAATTAATTGATCCGATAATCGAACTCCAGGAAACGATTGCATTATTTCTCGAGTTAAAGTGGTGAATAGATTTTAATTCGAAACACTTCAAGGCAGGACGGACAAATCTTGATAGTTTATAGATAAGTTAGTTCTACGTGAAAAAAGTCTGAGAAATTTAATTCGTATTTGTATATTATTTTTCTCTCTATCTTGTATATTACGTTTTTCTGTTATATGTAAGTAATAAATGACGTTTTACTTACCAGAATACCTGTAATTGTTTTTACATATAAAATCAATTGTAGTTAAAATTAATTTATTTCTGTAAGGCATATTAAATAAAATATCGTTTAGTTGTTTAATGAGCCAACAATTATTAAAGCTGAATTGAATTGTGTTTAAACAATCGAGGGTTATCAATTGGTCAAAACCGATATTCACGCCTAAGATGATAATGAACGGACGGAGTAAATCTGAACCGGCCATTTCGCGGCAAAAGTCATTTCACATAAATTAACCGGCAATACATAAACAGTTTTTGAAAACAATAAATCAGATATGGTTTTGTCAAATACTAAACATTTCTAGGTATTTTGAACATGCATTACGTATTAAAGTTGAGCGAGGGAACTCGTTTTCTGCAACAAAATTCTTACCCCGTAACGTGTGGTATAAACGAGTTCCGTCAGTTATAAGCCAAACAACAACCAATATTTGTTGAAATATGACAAATTGTACAGCATTTATCAAATTCTTACATCTTATATCCTTTTCAAAGTTTAATCAATATGTAGGAAGCACGACAAATGCGTGGATAGATAGGTATATCTAAATTAAAATCAACGGTTTCTAAATTTTAATAAACTGTGCTGATATTTGTAAAGAAATAGTCAACACATTTTGATGAATTATGCTTCAAAATATAGAGACTGGCTGTTTTTCTTGTTATATAAAAGATTATTGCAGATAATTTAGATAATTTAGAAAAACAGATTTATAATGTTCAGATACATTTAAACAAATTCTCAATATCTCAAGTCCGATATGAATTTGACGAATTCATTACATTTGTGGTATTTTTTCTTAATGCATCAATAATCCAGACATTAGTTTAAGGTAACCTGTTAAACTGTAATATTACGTACATTATCAAGACAAAATATATATCACTCATACAAAAACAAATTCTTAAAAAAAACTGTACATACGTACCGTTTAGATTCAAAATAAAAATCTTAGACTTGTAAAAACGAAGTTAAATTTATAAAGATCATTTTTCACGTACATAATTCAGTTCCGCTGTTAAACGAAATAAGTTCAACCTTATAACATTCCATTCCCTCCTTTCCACAACGTGATTTCCTCAACATGGTTCATCCGACCAGTGAAAATAAATAAAACAATTCTTACCACACATTCGTAAACATTCTCTTTGCCCAAAGTATGTCATCAGGTTCTCTGCACACTAACTACTCCATATCTCCGAATTCCATTATCTTTCAATTCCTACCACCCAAACAAGTTCAACAACTAAAAAGCCATCCAATTCCACGCCGCATTCCCAGACAAAAATCTCTTCTTCCCACTTCCCGTCGATCTCTATCCATAACACTTCGCCAACAGAAAGAAAAACTTTCCTCGTCGACACAACCCTAATGTAGTCCGCAAACCAGACTTCGCTTTTCCCGCCGAACTTTTTCCCACGAGACTTCTCGCCATGCTAATCGGGAAACTGCAACTTTCGATCGAATCGCCTCGGTTTCGATTTATTTCCGATCGGGTCTCGCGTCGCGGCGAAAAAACCTTGCACCATCCAGTTCGACTGAATGAATGCGCGTAGGCAGCCACTCGTGGTTTGATTTACGCTTTTGATCGTGCGAAAAATCGTAGGTTTCTGCGCCGCTATTGTTCGCGACGAAAGGGCCGTCGGCGTTATCGATAATCCGTCGCGGAACCGGCACCGCCGGCGCAAAAATCGACGAATTAAGGCTGTTCGCGATCGGTTGTCAATAGACAGTGGCACGCGTGATTTATCGCCAGGTAGCCAGTCATCTTCGGCGTAATGGGTGTTTGCGTTAAGGAGACGCGGCCGGGAGGTACGGCCGATGACTTATTTCACTTTTCCGCGGGCAGATCGGCTTGACAGGCGACTTGACGATTTAATTTCTTCGCAAGTATTTGATGGACATTTTTTCGTCAGCGATGAAATGGAAAAGTCGGTGACGGCTGATTGGCTGGCAGAGGCCATAATTATCGTAAATGGAAATGTTTGCTGGAGGTTTTATGTTTTTATTTTTGATGAAAAAATTGGTACAATTTCTTAAGTTTACTTGTCGATCAGTCATAATCAGAATTCATTATTGATGTTCTACTCGGAGAAAAGGGTATACGAAACATTATCAGAAAGATGTGGATAATGGAAATTATCCACATCACATTGTCAAAATTGGTTAGATTTGGTTATCGATAAGAGACACATATATTCAAATAAGATTTATTTGAATATATTTTCAAACAAGAATATTAAATCCAGTCTGTATTTCACCTTTTTATTGTAAAGTATGAAAATTCACAATATCAAATGGGAAAAAATTGTTTGCGAATAAATAAAAAAATAATAAACAATATTAAAAAAAACTTATTCGTGTAATTGAATTCGTGCATTTGGAAAAACTGCATTTATAAATAAATGATTAATTATCAATTTTGTAAGATAAATGATAACCTAATAAAACACAACGTCATTCATCTATTGGACCAACAGAGTTTTTGGTGCAAATATTAAACGACCAAGAAAAATAAACCGAAGTTTCTCCAAAGCGCTTCATCAGGCTCTTCAAACACACGCAAACGTCGTGTCAATGAGTTAAAGTATATATGAAGAGCACCGAGAATTCGCCCGAAAAGCAGAACGAAGAAAAAGTCGAGAGAGAAAAAACGAAACCGAGGGAAAAATGCGGCGTTACACAATAGTCAGTGGAGTCGCATAACACCATGCAACCGCAAATTTCTTTATATGCAAGACGCATTGCGACGTGCGTGAAAAAAAACATAAACAGCCGAACGTTACGGTGAACGATAAATCCCGAAGTTTATTGGACGCGCAATTAAATTTCCGCTGCCGGTCGGGGAAGTGGCGCGCTTCAAAAACGTCGCGCCTTAAAAAGGAGTAACGAATGATCGCGCGAGGATGCTTTCTTCTTCCTTTTCAAGCGGGAAGAAACTTGGCCGAATCGAGCACACATTCCGAAATTGACGATTTATTGTTATTAATGCGACACCGCGTTTTGATTCGAAAATCGGATTGCATAGTTTGACGTTTTGATAAATAATGGTCATATTTTAGCTTTTTTTCTTCGGGACTTTTTTTGGTGAAGTTTTTCATTGAACTCCATGAAAAGTCTAAAACACGATGAAATAGATATATTAGTTTTCGTTTAACACAAACGATTTTAATACATGGAAATTGAATTAAAATGTTATGCACTAGAACCACTGTTCTTTCACTAATGTGGGATTCTTTAACTAACAAAGGACAGAGGTTCCAATGTAGTATCACAAAATTGTTAATAATAAAAAATGTTAATAAAAATATTAAAAATAAGTAACTGAGTCATTAATAGTATTTAATAGGGTTTAATAGTAGTTAATAGTATTTAATAGGGTTTAAATCACTTATTTCAATCACAATTGAAATCATATGATTTTTTATAGCAATTAGTTTTTTTTAATCAAACAGTACTTTCCGCATATTATTAATACCAAAGTATCGTTATTTAATAATTTAATGTATGTTAATGTAATGCATTCAATTTTAAATAATACTAACAGTCGACAAGCACGTAGCGAACCATCACATAGGGCACCAACCGCGTAGGGCAGCGGATTTTTCATCGGGTAAGGAACCGCACTTCCCCTCCGAGTTCCCCTAATCTTTGATACTTATATGTGTCAGCCACATTCTATGCATTTGCCATTTAATGGAACTGACAATGAAGATTGCTAGATTGCTTTAAATCTTAGAAGATTAACTTTAATGAAAACAACATTCATAAAAAATAAATCTGGTTTTAATCTAATAAGTATCATTCAAATAAAATGAATCAGATGTTAGAATTTATTACCAAAAACCCGTGTTTTTTTATTGACTCTGGTTAATTGATAAATGATAGACAAATCAACATTGAAAATAATCCTTTAAAATTAATATTGAAGCTACTGTGTCTTAATGATTCTGGTTTACTTCAGTTTAATTTAATATTTATTGTAAGATCAACCAAACGAAAATTTGTGATTTGGAGGAAATATGATAACATATGTGTAATACAAAAAAAAGTTAAAATAATTGAACATTTTGTCCATTTTATAAAATCCATAGCATAGTTTGGATTTTACATATCGATAGCTCCTATCAAAAACGCCGTTATTCAGATTTCCTCATTTAAATAACATGGCAAAATCTGAATAACGACGTTTTTGATAGTAGCTATGGATATCAACAATTTACGTTTGTCTGAAATGTATGAGTTCCATTTAAATATATAAGTTCCAAAATCACAAAAATGAAAAAAAAGTGAACTGAAAAAACATGGTACTTGAGAAATTGAATGAAATTGAATTGTTCTTCTATCTTAGTCAGAATTGTCCAAATAACAATCTTGAAAACTAAAAAGAAATCTTAAATTTACCTGTTCATTCAATACCTATTAAAATGTTTACAAAACAAAATAAGGTAAAATAAAATAAATCTTCTTATGAAACAACAATGAATAAATACGATTATGATATATCTACAACTAATACGCAGTTTGGATTCACAGACTGATAAATTTTCTATGAAGAATATCTAAAAACTATGTTAAAAAGGGTCATTCACCTTCTGGAAAATAGTTTTTAAAATACTTCATAAGCCCCGGAAAATTGATTTCCCATAATTTTCAAATAACATGAAACATTCTAAAGAAGCATATGAAAGTGCTCTGAAAAACTTGTTTTCATCAACATTTTTCCAGATTTTCACACTTGTTTACAATTACATTTTTGCCGTCATACAAAAGTAAATGACGACACTCCTCTACCCCAAGTATAAAAACTGATCAGTTAAAAAAACCGACCTCCCCACCAAATGTCCATGATCGTCAAAAGCGTGAAAAGCATACTTAATTTCAATGAAAAGCGCGAACTCAAATATTGAAAAAATGCGAAAAATACTGTTGTAATGAATTTGCTTTCGCGCTCTTGATTCCTACTTTTGACTGATCCATCCGCGCATTTGTCACACTTGCCATTCACGCATATGTTACACCCACGATAACCTTCAAAAAATATTTCATAGAAACAAATAAAACTGAATTGCTAATTAAACAATGAGCATCTTGCAAATGAATTCGTTATTCTTCGATTCGATTTTAAAATTACTCACCTTCAACTCATACGTTGGAATTTATTCAATGTTTATAGCATCTGAGGAGATAATTGACATATTTTATCTGTCAGTTATCTCCTCAGATGATGCTGAGGTGCGGTGAAAATCCGAAATTGACGATCGGGACTAACATAACTTCAAACGTGCACTGAATTCCACTATATCCAGTGGAAGTCAGTGAACGTTTTATAGGTGGCGGCTACTCATTTGAACCATTCAGATTCTGGAGAAACACCGTTCATAAATGGTTTTGAATAGAATTCTTCTCTAAGGGCCTGAATCACTGAATCACCCATTATCTCACTTTTTCCCAGCTTGACTCTCGGCTATGAATGAAAAACACGTAGTCCACATAAACGCCACGTGACCCAAGTGACGTTTTTTGTCGAGCGAAAGTGCCGGCTAATCTGTCGCGTTTGCGGTTTCGCGCTCGAATTCGCGCCTCGGACGATAGCGCCGATTTACGTAATCGCGCGCGCGATAGCTCCGCGGGCGCGTGCTTTCGTACGCGTAATCGCAGCGCCGGCGATTATCTAATTCGCGGGGGCTCGGTAGATTTAATCGCGCGTCTAATTACACGCGCCGCGGCGATGATTTATCACGCGCACCCGGCCCGATGTAGATCGGCCGCGGCGCTAATTAATTCCCGATTCCGCACTCGAATTCGCGTATCGCGACGTCCGGTCGAAAAAAGGGGACACAGACACGCGCTTTAGAAAGGCGAAACAAGGTAGATCGGTTTCGCGAATAATTAATGGAATTCCTGATTCGAGAAAAATTATGTAACCGAGAGTAAAGGGTTATCCGATTTGAGAGCATTCTTTTCACGAACGATTTCTTGACCACTTTTAACGAAGCAATTTTTGTCGAGTTCAAAAGGTGACTGATTAGAAACGTGTTTTACGTGAACGCGAAATTAAGTTGTTTGTGGATTGAAAAAATTGTATTGAAAATGTGTGAAATGTTTGTGAAGATTTAATTGGTGATATTGAGTTATCGATTGAGCGAGTTCGTTAGATTGTTAATGCTAATGGATTTTTTAATGCTGAATGGATATGTGTGGTATGAATGTATTCAAAAAGTGATTTTTTTAAAATTATTATCAGTGAAAAAAATATGAAAGTAAATGTAAGTAAAATTTCAAAATGATAAATTAGAGTTGGTCGATTTAAATTAAATTCGACAATTACGCTATTGCATGTACTGACCTACGATTTGTAATAGCCGTCCTGTTTCTGCCGTAAACCACAATTCACCATATTTAACTTATGCGAAATCACGCTTGTCAAATTTGCACCGCATATTTGCCTCAAAAAACAAACTTGCTCTAATTTAGAAAATGCTCATTGGCGACTCTGGTTAAAGAAATTCCTCAGAACTGGATTACGTTCAAATCGAATGCTCGAAACGAGTTATTTTTAAATCTTTCCCTTATTAATAAATAATTTATATAAATACAACACTTAGTAGATCACTAGACCAATTAAGTAAAATAGAAATCGGCAAGTTGTTTTAACGCATGCTAAAAACTTTAATTCATGCATTACCATTATTCGAATTACAAACACGAAAAATGCTGCTATTAAAGTTTAATTAACACACGCAGACATTTAAACCGCCAAGCACTGAATTGCAATGTCTCAGACTGTAAAAAATGGATTGCGCTTATCTCGACACTTTTCGCCACGTTGCCGTTTAGTATTCTAAATTCCCAAATACGCCAAAAAGAAGTGTTATTGCTAACTCAGATCAACATCATTTAACTTGTAAAAATTAATATACCAAATCCTCATACACCGATTCAACTCGCAGTCCCGAAATATTATCATCATACCCGAATCATCCTAAACATTCCAAAAACACCGGCCAGAATCGCTGCAAAATTCTGTTCAGGCCGCCATTCTCCCATACATTTAATACCACCATGAATGAAAACAGGAAATATTGGCCAAATAGAAAACACATATTCCCAATATACAGGTATCCCTCTTTTACCGCAGCCTCGTACAACACGATTTTTATTATAATGCGATTTAAAAGTCACTCGACTAGATATCAATCTTGTCTCATTTTATCAACTCCATATATGTCATTAACATCTCTCTTACCACCCTTGTTGCATAATATTTTGAATTGCATTTCTATTTACATTTGTGATTTGTATTCCTACGATTGCAAACATTGCTTAACTAAAATATCGTGATGAATTGAAAAACCTTAATGAAGATTTTAACTCTCAAAGTTCGAGCCATCAACGTTACATCTTACCGAGTAAGCCATATAATGTCTGTGACTTAATTTAACCAAAGCAGAAAACCACTTAATATATTACTGCAAAAGCGAATCAAATAAATGTGTTTTGCAGCTCAGACATTCATTTAATTAATAATAATGATAAAAATAAATTATTAGGACATTTGGTTCACTGGGTAGCTGAAAAAGACCGGATATGTTACTACGAAAGCTAATCAAATAAACGAGTTTTGATAAAATATAAATTTCTTTAATTAATAATAACGAAGAAAATAAATAAAATATTAGAAAATACTAACTACAAATGTAAATCAATTGTAAACAATTTATTTCTGATTCCACATGATACAACCCAATTCAACAAATATTGTTCGTTTCTTGGATGAATCGTACATATAGAATTGAACGAAATTCATTTTAATTTATTTTAGAAGACTAGTATGAGCAAACCAAATGTCAATAGTCTTCAAGTTGAAATACATTCATTTTTTCATTCAATCATTCACTCTAGAAAAGTTTTCAATCTTTTTTATCGTTTTTCATTTACTGGGATACTTTTATGCATAATATAGAACCACGTTAGTCAATGAAAAATGCCACTTTTCTCCTTAGGGATGTAAAGTACTACTTGCGCCATGGGAGGTGGTGAACACCGCCTTCTGCTCGGCTTCTGAACTTCACACCAAAAACGGAATTCCCCAATCTCTTTCCCTTGGTGCACAATGCTCCACTGATTTCAAGAAGCCGATATCGATCATGATCTTGTGTACTCTCTTATGCATTCGAAAAGATTCCGAATACACAAATTGTTAAGAAAAAATGTCTGTTTATTTCTCAGCAATAAAATGCTGAACTTTATACCAAGCAATAAATAAAGGTAAATAAAGGTGACATAAAAATGCACGTGTCGCTCCGCTCGTGTTTACCGAAAATCAGCGCGATCGCCGAACGTAAACACAGCTCGGCGACAGGTACCGCGGCGCGCGCATTCCGAAACACGACGCCGGCCCGTTTCGGTCACTTACCGGCCTGCGACCAGTCGGCATAATCCTTAGAGCAGGCGATGTGGAAGTCGTCGACCAGGTCCGCGAACAAGTGCGCGACCTTGCGCGGCCTGGGGCTGCGGTTCATGCTGGCACACACTCCGTCGACACACACTCCGTTTCAGTTAGTTTCAGCACGCGAACTGCGAGCGCAAGGGCCGCTCATCGGTGCGTCCTTGTCTGGCGCGCCGGCCGGCCGGCTTTCTCCGGAGATAAGCGCCCCCTAACGTGGCTCGTTAAGCTCCCGCGTTGCAGGTGATCCGTTTCGGCGCCCACTTTTCACTGCAGCCGCCGCAAATTGTGTGCGGGGCTTTACTGTCGAACCGATTTTACTTGCGCGCGGCAATCGGTATTTGTTGGTTGTCGACGAGTGACTGATTGGAGGAGAACGGAAGCGGTTCGCGGGGAGAAGATCGTTGACATTGAGGCGGCGTTGATGTTTACAGTGGCGAGGTGGGTTGAGGTGACTTTGACGGTTTCCTGGAATCCATTGCATAGTTTTTCGTAAAAAAGGCCTATGAATCGCTATGGATTTCGCAACAGAAAAATCATAGAAGTTTTGTATATCATTAAATGCGGTATCTTATGATTTGATGTTTTTTCATAAGAAATCACAAATATATAATGTTACCGACCTGCATGAAAACATTTATAGGTATTTGTTATTGTGAATGAAAAATTATAACCGTTCACAAGAGCTCACCATGAGAACATAACGTTTTTAGAATGTTTTCAGAAGGTTTCGATAGATATTTTACAAACGTCTTTAAAACGTTCAAAACGTTTTAAAAACGTTTTAAAAACTTCAAAATGTTCGCTTTTCAAAATTTTAGAACGTTCTTAAAACATTTCGTGAAACGTGTCTAAAACCAAACAACAATTAATTGTTATAGGCCTGACAGTAACAATTATTTGTTAACTGTCAGGCCTTGAAAACAGTAAATATGTGTTACATATTGTTAAAAATCACCAAAACAAATATTTATTCGTATTAAAATATTGCTTTCTTTTGTTTATTAATTAACCCAAATTCGATTAAATGCAAATTCAATTCTTCGTTTCCACTGACAACTTCGCAGATGGCGCAGTGGTCATACTAAACTGAAATGGGTTGGCGTATTTTCGCGCGGCTTCTGTTTTTCATCGGCAAAAACGCTGATGACTCAGTGGCGAAAAGATAATTCCAGCGAGAAAAGTCGGGATGATACGTGGGATCGTCCTTGCGTTCGCTCCCGCGGCCTCCATTGTTCGTTCCCCGCGTGAATTCGCTGTTTATGCCGCGCGAGCGCAGACCAACGAAAGTGGTTTACTTACGGCCCCGCGCAAATAAACGAGCCCGGCGGTGTGTTGGCTCACAATGAAGCCGGCTTATGACGTTGTTATTAGCGTTTTTTTGCCCTGTAGAATGCGCGTCGCTGCCGGTAATTGCACGTGTCATATGGGTCGCCTCCCGTTGTGTAATCGACGAAAAGTTCGTCGAATTGTCGTTTGCACAATTTTTACAATAAACACAAATTACAGTAAACAGTTTTACTTTTACAAAAAGTTTTATCTTTCTGGATTTGATGGACGATTGTCCGGAGGAATAATTGGTCGGTCGTAAAGAATGAAAACCACGTTTGGAAAGACACTTCAGTTTGGCAGGAAAGAGTTTAAAACAAGGAGTGAAGAAAGTCGATGGACTCGCAGAATTTTTCCACTGCTTTTTTAGGGACTTCGAGCGTTTACCGATCGCGTTTCAGCTCATTTTTATCACATTTCCTATACACAATGGAATCGTGCATTGCGAGCACAAAAAATGACATAGATATATTATAAGGAAGTCCTTGGCGTTTTGTTTTTGCGCGCTACCTTTGGCGACTTTACGTGACATAAACTCGCGGCGACACAACCGATTTCCGCCCCGATATCGGAACTCTTCGAGGTGTCGAAAATCTTCCCGCCGAACGCCGGAAAAAAATAACGCGCTGTGGGAAAACGTGAAATAAAAATAGCAACTGACTGACACACAATTCGTGTGTTACGTTAGTCATAACACGTTCGCGTTCAACTGACGTGCAAACAACCGCGAAACCGTTTAATTGCATAAAATCGCAGGCGCATGCAATGAAAAAGAAAATGCGCCGTGTCAACTCGTTTCGTATATTATTACGAAAAATTATGAAATAATATTCCTACAGGGGACCGACTCTCTTAATAATACATAATTCACACGATTGCGTGTATTTACCCAACGCGTGTGCATTTCGAACGGAAAGACGCGCGCAACTATAATCATATCGCGAGCATTATCGCGCGACATCGATTTCGCAAATATTCCCAGGAAGAGACGCAATCATCTCGCAGCGTTTCGTAAGTTTCGCGAAGGATAGGCCGCGCGGGCCGAGCAAAACCGAGGAATTGCTTATGAAGTTCGCGAGAATTAGAATCCCAGATATCGCGCGCGGATAACGTATCCAAACGCGCATAAACGCTGGGCAATAATGAAATAATCACTTTTCCCAAGTCGCTCCGATGTTGATTAGCCGCAGCATTGTGATGGAAATAAAGTGTTCCGGACATGGATCAGAGTTTTCGTTGCGTAAGGAACATTGTTTAGGTGTGAAAGTAGGGAATCGAGGCACTGGGGTAAAGAAAGGTAAAGGGAAGGGGTTGTTATGGCAAGCTGTCCAAAAAAAGACAAAAATTACTACATAAAAATAGATTAAAATATCATATCCTCACAAAAATATTTAGAAGGACTGATTTGAATGACCTACTGGACCCATTTGAAGCAGGGCAACTGATGATGGTGTCGAAAAAAGTGGTTTCGATTTAGTGGCGAAGAAAGGGAGTCGAAGGGAAAGAGTGGGAGGTCAGACGAGGTTGCGCACATTATGTAGCGAAAGTATACATAACATGGCCACGACTATCCGTGATATGCATTGCAGAGCGCGTGCTGCCGCCTCCACTCGTGTATCTAATTGCATTATAGCTTAGAGTACGAATGGCGGACGCACAGATGACGCCCATATATTACACACATCAATCAACAAAAGAATGCGACTCGAAACCCTAGTTTACCGTCGACGCCTCGCTTTTTCATCGCTCATTCCTGAACTATCTTGCACCGATTACCGCAGAACCTCAAATCCCAGTGACCCCGACGTGATCATAACACAGCATTCTTCCTACCAACGAACAATAAATAATTACAAAACTTTATCATTCAAAACAATATCAATCAATGGATTCAAGATTACTAATGTATCTCTTTTTATGTTTCAGGTAAGTCAACTTCTGCATCCGTTCAACAGCTAGTGAGTAACCCTTTTGAAAATCTCTGAAAAGCCAAAAACCCGAAAGACAATGAATTATTCTCACTGTCAATTTGTGTATCATTAGCGTATCTTTACGGGGAATCGGCGTCATTAAAGTCCAGCTTAAGGTTTGCACAAGCGTGTTAGCAAACACCTGGAGACAAGCATCAATAGGGTGTCGTTAACCAGCATCAAAAAGGTTCGACGGAAAAGCACGACCGGTGTCGCGCAAGAATTGACGGGATGCGACGATCCCGCGACGTAGATCCCTGCCGCGATACGCGATGCAATGATACGAAGTCGGACAAAAAGTTAACGCGGGCATTGTGCGAGTGTAAGTATGGCAGGCTTGGGAACTTAACGCGGGGCTCGTCCTTGACCGGGTCTATCGTGTGACCGATCTGCGCACATCACAATGCCGATCCCCCGTTCCCCGGTGCCCCAAAGTTCCCCGTGGCTGCACGTCGCTTTGCCAACTCCGCGTCTCGTTCGCCAACAAGAATAATATAACCCAACCCCGCAACGTCTCACCTTGTTTCCACCTTGCTGACACCGTTTCGCTTGAATTTCGGAGATATCAGTATCAAAATGTTGTCACATATCTGTAGCTATTATAAGGCTATGGGAAAAAATCTACTATTCAGAAGGGCAATGAAGAAGTCGATGGGTTGGCAATGGGTATCTTATTCCAGAATCGCCAGAAAAATATAAGAATTCTGGATAAGTCTGTTGTCTTTGACATTTACTGTTGTTGTACTTGACCAGAGAAACTAGTGTGCCTTTTGATTTGATAGTTTTCTTAGTTTTGTCAGTTTAATAAGATTTTACAATGGGTTGCCAGTAGGTGTCCTCGTCCAGAACTGAGGAAGATACAACTTAGATAGAGACCTTACTAATGTTTTGAATGTTTGACCAGAT
>JABFPB010002397.1:0-20321 GCA_022817645.1 Ceratoteleas bidentatus
TGAGAATCCGCGCGGAGTGATTTTTCACTCCGTCCGGTGTGAGAAACACTGAAATCAACACCGCGAGGAGTCTCAGGAGATCCGAAGTAACTCCGTAACACTTTTGTTACACCGCGTTTCTAACAATGTACCTTCGGAAAAATGTTTGGTTGAACCAACCAAATTATTTGGTTAAAATAGCAAGCAAATATTTAACCAAAATATTTGGTTAAATTAACCAAATTTTGGTTGAATTAACTAAATGTTTGGTCCATTATTCAACCAAATGTTTTGTTTATTTGACCAAATATTTTATTTTAACCAAACATTTTGCTGAGTGTACATATCGGGCACATATATGGCATTATATGACTATATATATAATAATTATTACGATTACCTTATTTTAACTTAATTTATATAGAAGATTACAAAATATTCAGTATTTGTGACATGAATTCCAACATACCACTTTTATTATGTTTCCTGTCAAGGATGGCAATTTACCTACATTTGAAATCGAATCGACTGAAATATGTTCCATTTGCAATGCGTAACTTTATTTCTATTTCCGCGCTAAAAAAATGTCTTTGTGGTTGAAAAGGATGTATTCGCTCCACGAATTTTATTATTCCAAAAGGAACTTTTAAAACCGTACCGTTCCACGTGTTAACTACGCAAATATTTACCTACACGTGCATCTGCGTCAAAACGATACGGAATTATGACGAAATATTTTACTTTATTCGGTCCCGTGCATTAATGGCGTCCGCTGAAATAAAGTGAAGCGGCAAACGGCGGCGTTCGATTGACGCGCCGATACGCTTCCGCTCGAGTCATTTTTCACCCGCGCGAAATGCCGATAACATTTCTAATTTATTCCGCGAATGTTGCGGTGAAAATTGCCGCCCTCGTCGATTCCTTTTTCCGCGTAATCGCGTGGCGTCTCTGGCGACTGAAATGATGCGTTTCGGTTCGCCAGCCACGGAATTCGAAAAAGCCGCATAATTTTTGTTGCCACGAATTGAAATGTTTTTGTGCAATGCGTGACATTTTCCGGGGAAAATGCGTCGAGATAAGGCGCAGTTTCCGTTGGAAATAAGCCGCCTGTGAATGCACCCAGGACTGCTCAAATAAGCTGTAACGCGGCGATAACGAGCAGATGTTAAGTGCATTTTTAATAAATGTTGCCTGATAATGCCGGGCTGCACGGTTATTGCAGATATTTGCAATTAATACGTAATTAGGTCACCGGTTTTCGGCGCGATCTACTAATGAAAGAATTACATAAATCGACGAGTATTTTTTAAGAGTTACAATCGATAGTATTGTCTTAATGTAGGTCACGATCAATCACATGTTTGGCCAGTGGAGGGGGAACTTGAACGTCCATTCATTTTGAATTCATCGGTCTAAATTCTACGCATTCTACTTAATAAATTGGGAGTCGACATATTTATATTTGTGATATAGTAGCTGAATGTAGATGGAATCACATTTTGCGACGGAATAAATCGTTTTGCACGAATCTGCAGGACTCATTTTCAATGAAATTTCTAATAAAAATATGACTGACCTAACGAATTTTCTTTGGAAAGTGTTCAATGTGAGATTAAGGTCGAGGAAAATTCGTATTACTGGAGATGATTGTGTATGTTTAAAAGGTTAGCGAAAATGAAATTGCGGCGGCGTTGATGAGATAAAACACAGTGGAAATGAGATACCATAACACAGGAGAAAAGTGTCGTTTCAAAAAGCGCTTAGAAACAACGTGGAGATTATTCAATTCGCTTTTTAAATTATCCATTTATTTATCTTGAAAACTCCAGCAGAAACTTACAAATAAAAAGTTGAAATAAAAAAAATTTAATCTCAAAATTTGTTTGTTAGAATGGTTGCAATCAAATTAAGTTCATGTTCGCGAACGAAATAAAGTTATTCAGCTAAGATGATGACATGCCATTTATTTCTAGATCCCCTCATCAAAATGCCTTCCATTTCGACCCGAAAATTCCCTTTCAAACCGTACTCCAGCCCAACCCAATTCCAAATTAAACAGCGCAACTTCGCGTAACCGAGCTTTCGACAGCTTCCTTTTATTTCCCGTCCCGAAACGTCTGCTCTCCATTTTTTTCGCCCGTTTTATTATTCCGCTTTGCGCCCGATCGAAAAGATTTCCATTCATTGCGCCGTGACCAGCGATTGAAAAATGTTCGAATGTCAGGTTCTTGAGACCGAAACGTGAGATTCATAAAGCACCGCGGCCCGATTTTGAGTCGAAAATTTGAATATAATGAATTCCCGACAAAAAACCACTCGGCGGCATTGAAAAAACGAAACAAGAAAAAAAGAAAATTGCACAAGAGATGTGCAACCTTTTGACCGATACCGTTCTCCGTTACTTTTGGCCCGTCGTCAAGTCGCTCCTTGAACGATGCAATTATGCAAATTTTTCGACGTTTAAAGTGTCGAAACGAATTATCGACTCGCTCTTGCACGTTCCTTTGACTCGTTGAAAACAAATAAAACGGCACTGCGAATCGCAGTTTTGGCAGCCGCGCGGCAACGATTACGACAAGTAGATTCCGCGGCGAATCGAATCAAGTTCAAATACACCGCGGAACCACCAGTGGGTTGTTTTTTCAGTCGCGCTCAGCCTACATACCGACGACGTCGTGGAATAACAAACGACTCATTAAAACTGCAGACTCTGTTTTGATTTCGGCCGGCGTTTTTACGGTAATTGACGTCGACGTGTAATGAAAATATAATTCGAAATGAAATCGATCGAGCATGGCATTCCGCGGGAAGGTCCCGGCGAAGTGGTTTGCCTAATAATATCATTTTAAAGTCGTTTCCGGCGCTTTGATGAGTTTCGAGTGCTGAAACAACGTGACGGGGGAAACAATTTGTCCGCCTCAAAGTGCCGGCATTTTTCATTAAGTCTGGCCGCGTCTGGAGCAGTTGTGACATTGTGAATGCACCGACGTTATGGACCCGACAACGTTTTTCGGGGAATGTTAGCGAAGAGCGTATTAGAGCACAAGCGCACGGGGTAATTTCGACCGGAGAACGACGTCCGAGAACCGCGGGCGCGGAAAATAGGGGGAAACTGGTAAACCGAAGAAAAGTGGAAATTAATTTCATCGTTTGCATCCCATGCGACAAGTTCTGTTATTTTGGAAATGAAAACCCGTTTTTGAAGGGCTTGCCGTTCCTACAAAAAGTTAACCAACCGGAAGGTCGAATAGAATATTCGAACGAATTGTATTTAAGGGTTCTGTCTACCACGATGGTTTCAAAAATGGTATTTTTAACTTGTATGTTTTCTAAAATTGAAGAGTCTGTTAGGTCAAAAGATGTTCGATAATCGATAATCGAACTAATACAAAAGGTATTTATAATTTCTTGAGTTTTAAGAATTTTCCCAAAAAGACAAGTTCGACCTAACCGAAGAAATAACTCAAAATCTTTCAAATTAAGCATAATTTAACTTATACCTAAATCCCTACTTTTTTCAAATTTTTCTATGTAACAAACCCCAAATAAGTAAGCTGGGTATTGAAATAGTTCCTCACAGTTTTCATCGGAAATATTGTAATGAAATGTAGACGAATTAGCTCGACATTCCGAGGCTGTTTAGTGAGTCATTCGACAATTAATCGCATCTCGCGCATGCTGCGCGAGGTGTAATTTTCCGGAATTGCACAATCGACGTTCCCCGAAAAGTTAGCGGCGTACGCATGTAAGCGGCTCAAGACTATGCTTTATTTGATTGCGTGACAACGTCGCCGAAAAGTTGCGCAACGAAAAGTTTCGCTGCACGAAGAGCATTACGCTGCAATTTCATTGCAGGAAATTCGTGAGGGCAACTTTTCACGTGCTCGCACGCGGCGCATGTGCGCGCAAGGTCATCGTTAAACGAACGCGAAATATATATATATATGCGTACACTTGTACGTACACGTACGTGTACACATGCACACGCGATTTGAGCTTTCAGTTTAGAGCGGCCCCAAATGTCCGATGGTAGATAAAAGGAATTAATCTCATAATAATTAAACCCGCGTGGGATGCGCGAACAAAAATAATGGTCGGCGATTTAAACGAGCCGAAAATCAAATTTTGATACAATCGCGTTTCTTAATTAGATTTTTATTTATGGCCAGCGTTCATGGGAAAATTGTGTCTGTTTCTTTCATCACGTCGCGGGCAGACGCCGCTGCACGAGTAATCAATAAAAATGAGATAGCGCAAGTGATTGACGAGTGGACTGTGAAAACAAGAAATTCAAATGATTATTTGACGTTGCGCGGTCGCCGATGAATAATATTTCGGTGTACACTTGTTATCGATTAATTTAAGTTTAAAATGTCAGATTGACGTGAAAAATGTTCGGTTTACAGGGACGCAGTCCAGACGACGTTTGTTCAATAGAAATTGAAGCTTGAGATAGAGGAAAATCAACTTTTTCTGCATCGAACCGCAGGCATGATGATTTCCTCCCATATCGAAAATGTTGTCAGGGTTTATGAGCGGTCATAAACCCGAAGGTATTTGTATGCGTAAATTCATTCGAATAAATTTTTCCAGGCCACGTGGAGAGAGGATCAATAAGGAATCCGTATTACTCGAGGAGATATTAACGTTATTGATTTATACATTGGTAGAATCGTTTATTTAAATGCGGTTTTACTGAAGTGAATATTTGTTATTAAATATATATTTAAACTAAGAGGAAGTATGCAATTTGAATGACGTTCCTTTTAAATAAAATTTGAATAAGCCCGAACCATAAATCGATTTTTCTTCGGTGTTTGGTTCATGATATTATATATGGTTCATATATGTTATTAATAAACATTATATGACAGTACCAAAAATTCATCAAAAATTAATAAAAAATCCATAATTAATTGAATAATTGTAGATCTTTCATGATTTTTATAGCAAAAACTTGCGCTTGTAGGGACATTCAGAAATGTTTATTTTCTAAATGAGTTAAATATTTGTTTATTTACAAATAAACAGCAGGTATTTTCAAAAAACTATATGTGGAAAAATATGTCACATTGTGTAGTCTAAAAGTTGTATAAAAGCATTTTTCTCAACAGTGTAAGAAAAATCACTATCGATCACAACATATAGAAAAAATAATCCATGGGGTTGGAGCGCGAAGAGTTCAAGGGACGTAGTCCCCTAGTCAGTGTAAATACGTTTTTGAAACGAATTTCCAGCGTAAAGCGTTACATATTTTTGTCGTGAATCGATACAAGTTAATGAAAAAGTGACGGGGATATTTTATCCTGTGCTTTTCGTTCCTTGCTTCTACTAAAAGGAGAAAAACCGATCTTAATGGAAGGACTGTCAAAACGTACAAATCTGGGCGAGTTTGACATGAGCTAAGGATTGCAAACGGCTCTTTTTCAGAATTTTCCGCGCATCGCCGTGCAATCTTTTTCTATAAGGTATCTGAAAAGTTCATGCGACGCTTAGAAAATGAGAAACTGCCATGAAAGATCATTTCAGAGAAGACACTTCCTGATGAAAAAATGATCTAAGGGGCAGGGTAACATTTTTCTCAATGATGAATACATTCGTATTGACAGTCTTTTTACTTATTTTGCAAAAATATGTATCTGGTGAAAAGTTAGAACAATTGCAACCATAAAATAACCCGTTCAACTTATCCTAAATAGAAAACCGACCAAAGTTTTTTCCTGATGCTACCTGCAATAACACTAAAACGTTTCAACATTTGCTATGAAATTGCTTCCATTTTAAGTCACAAAACGCGAATCTTGCGAATATCAACTTGATTCAGGCGAACGCAAAACTGGCATGTCTACGGAACATGCCTGCGAAGTTTCAAGAAAATGTGTTTGTCGGTTTGCCAGGTGTGTATAAGTTTCGTTTCAAAATATTGGAGACCCAGGAAAATTCGGCGCACCTTTTGTTTTATAAAAAACCTCCGAGAATAATAAATGACTTACAAACATCAATCATACGCATTCGGCTTTTTCCAAAATTACAAAATAATAATTAAATCATCATTATGAATATTTTCGTCGACCCAAAACCAGTTAAAAAACTGGTTTTAATCTTACACATTTATCTTTTTTTCTCGACAAGAACCGATTTCCATGAAATGAAATACTGCCACCGTATTTTAGGAAAAACGTACAGCCGTGCCTCAACTTTGCATCTCCCTTCGGGCTTTCGAACAACCCCGGAAGCCCAAGGTCAGGTTTATGTGACAAGTGCGATACGACATATTCATATTCACGCAACTGGCTGTCGAAGTTCCGCACGTTCGCTCGATCGATCTCACTTCTTGGCGCACTTTTCCGCACGAAATCCGGCGTCGTCGAATGCCCGCTTCCACGCAGCGACCCCAAGCCAATCGCTCATTCCGTAATTACAATACACGCAGAGGGCGCTGGGACGTCTATTCAGTCACTGTTTCTTTCAAGTCGTTATGACTTATAACAACTTACGATAATGGCAAACTATTGTACATAGCATTTTATCTTATTATCTGCAAATGTATCTAAAATATGTATCTACATGAAAAGAAATGAATTATAAAAATTACTAGGTTTACTACAAATCTAAGGGCGGCACTGTTATCTTTGTTAAAGGTTCTAATTTTCCATAGAACTAAGTGACAATTCTTAAGATTTAGTGAGATTTGATAAAAAATAATAATAATTCTAAATATGTATTTATTATTACTAATACAAACATAAAAGGTCGCGGTTTTACATAATAATTGCTACTCACTTAAAATGTTTCACTTTATACTTTGTAATTTCGTTTCGTTCGTCATGGCGTATAATTTTCATATCTGGCTATAGATAGCGAGCTACTTTTGATTGAAAGGTTGTTACACCAATTTTGAATGACACGTCATTGAGTTCTGATAAGCAAATAATGTGGACATTGTATGCTAGGTTATGTGGAGAATACAGCTGAAATGCCAGAGTTGTCGGTACTGGGGCAGTAATGGAATAATAACGTCACGCCAGCGTACAAGCGTGCCAGTACCGGGAAATTTGTTCTTTTCCCACTGCGTTGTTAATTAAAGCACCACAATTATTAACAATATGAAAATAAATTGAATTATATGATTTTTTTTAAACGGGCGGCCTTTTTCAAAACGTTTTTGGAGAAAAGACAATAAATGTCTTAAACAAAGATGTTTTTTGATTTAAAAAAATGACAGTAATGACAGAAGAGGGCCAAATCCAAATGGCCGAAACGTAAAATTATTTAAAGACTCTATAATAATAATTATAGTCTGCTATACTGGTTGAAAAACTTTTTCACTTATAAAATATACGCAGACGTTAATAATATACTAAAAAAAGACACTAAAAGTTTGTAAACCCTAACGGAACGTAAACCTTAAAACGTTTTATAAAGGTTTATTAAACGTTTAAAGTCCAGTAAACGTTATATGAACGTCAAAAACGTTTAAAGAATGTTTGTTCCATTGGGTAACGTTTTTTTCGAATGCACTTTGTTTTCTCATATATTCGAGAGCGAAAAATATTAATATAAATATTTATTGCCTACGCTTAACTCATTTATAACCCATAATATAAAAACTGTAATTAAATATAATTTTAAAATTCATTATTATTCATATAATAAAAATTAGTTTCAAATAGATAAACTACGCTGTAAAAAAGAAGTGCAATTTTAAAGCAATATTAACTTTAATTCATTTGCAAGTAAATATGCTTGAAGTTAAATATACAACTTTGAAATTAAAGCACTTTTACTGTAATTTTGAAGTATAACTTTAAAATTAAATCACATTATATAGAGTTCATAGAATTCTGCAGATTTAAAGTTATAATTTTAAAATGAAAGTCGAATATGAATATTAAAGCACATGCTCTGGAAATTTAAACTCCAATTTCGAATTCATAGTACACTGAAAAAAATTACACCGATATCGATGGTAATTAATAAACCACGTTTAGTGTCGGAAAATTACATCCGAAATGCAATTTCACACCAAGTTATGTAAATTTACACACGTTCAGTATTGGTCCAAACTTAGCAAAACTCCTGAACGTAGCCAATGTGACAAATCAAAGTCAGTAATTAAAGTGAAACAAAATTCATTCAAACTCAATTTATAAATTTGTTGAATATACAATTACATTAATATCAACCATCAGCCTTACATAAGTATTGAAAAAATAATACCTACAAGGCTGAACTGTGTACTTTTACGTTGCATGATTTAAAAGTTCTGCGTGTTGTGTGAAATTGCATCGCTTTCGTGTAAAATTACACGAATTTCATAATAATAAACTAAATATATTAGTTAGATATTACACCAGAAAGTGTGAAATTACAACAAAATGCGTAAAATTAGATCAAACTCATCGTGAAATATTCTGTTCTCCCCGTTTGTTAAATAGGTATTTAATGGCGTAAAAGATGTGTAATTTTACAAAGATTTCAGTATATATAATTATATATTCTTGAAAACAAAGTTTAAGTTAAACTTCCTTTTTTGCAATGTATACAAATTATAACATTTATAGTGTGAAATACTAATTTATACTAAGTGTCAACGTGATCACACGATTGATAGAAAACACACTTTAATTTAGCAAGTCATTTCTCTCCGTCTACTTCTGAGGAACTTATGCTATACTTATCTTAATTACTTTTCGGGTCCCTATCGATGTATAGGAATTTAGCAAATACGCTCCGTTCAATCACCTTTCAATCGATGATTCAACTCGACGTATTCCCGCGATTTATTAATGACTTAATTATTCCATCGTTACGAACGGCAAATTGATACCGAAAGTATCGGGCTTTTTGTCTCGCGTTTATGCAAATCAATTTCACCATTTATTTATCGCCGTTAAACGACGCGAACAATTATCGCGCAAGAAACGCGGTCGCAATAATAATTCATCGTTAATCCCGCGATTGCAATGAAACGCGTTTTTTCCGCGTTCCCAGCAATTAATCTTGGGTGCAATTATTGCGCGGCGTTTCGTGCATGGCGATTCTCGTGTGGCGCGGCGATAATTCGTTAAGCCGCGCTCGAGATGTGTTGGATAGGCAGCGCCACCTACGAGACGCCAGACGTGGAATAATCGCGTCGGCTTTGCCCCGAAAATCGGGGACACTTTGTTCGGCCGCGCGTCCTATCGTCTCCCATCTGCTGGCGAGCGTGTGACGAGAAAAATTGATCGGATCAAACAGACGGCGCGAGATTGGGAATACCTTTGTCGAACGGCTAATGGACGGCGGTGCGAGCGAAATCTATTGGTAGGATGAATTAAAGATTTTGAGGCCGACCAGAGAGGGCTGCGGTTTCGGCTAATAGTGTAACATTTTGGGTTAATTATTGGAAATTGGAATTATTTTTTATCGAACTTTCGACTTTTAAATAGAGATCGAGTAATCAGGGGGAGAATAGGAAGAATAGAAGGAAATCATTTTTATAACAACATTCGAATTTGCGAAAGTAGACCCAGGTTCAATATTTAACCTTCTGCGATGGCGTACTTGACATATTCATAGTACGGAATGTAGGATTGATTTTTCATTTTCAGAAAATATCAGATTTATTTCCATGTTGAACTACCTTGAATTGTTAAGTTGAGCTTGAAAACAGAATTATGTAAATTTAGTGAAAGCAAGAATTGTACGCAGAATTTGAACTTTCGGCACAAGTGAAGTAGAAAACTCGTGAACTTTGCGCCATAATGGACCTATTTAGTCCTGCCATACATTATTTGTCGGGTGCATTTTTTCAGATTATCAAGAAATCGATAAAGCAATCTGACTCTTTGCCCTTCGAAGCGGGTTTAGAGATATGTTTTTATACTTCAGTGTCTATAATGTAATCTGACTGACTGAACAAAGTTCGCTCTTTATTGCGCTTTTCGAAAAAAACTTTTAATTTGTAATGTCAACTGTATATAACTTCACGGCTTAATATAATGCCTCTACAACTAACATAATGATATCGTTATTACTCGGCCTTCTATTATTTAATATCGATGTATCGTTGGAAATGATGTAATTCGTTAAATCCCTAATTAAATTGATTGCGCTAATGTACAGAGAGATACAATTTGTCGATTGGATTAACAACTCGTTTTAAGAAACTCATTTCCATCACGCGAAAGGTTGCGTCTAGTCACTCTTATAATGCAATATTGAAATATAAGCGCATCCATCAAATTCATTGGGTTTAAGTTTCCCTGAGCGCTGTCATCTAGATTATCGCCAGTTTCGAAAGTATACTTTCACTTATATTGATAATGGATTTCGTCCAACCCTCCCTTCCCACTTTTTCAGCAGCCTGATTTCCTTCGTCCAATCTCCCCCACAGCCGAGTTCCCCCTATCGCGTTTACCGAAGAAATTACGAAAGGCGAAAACTTACTTTTTCAAAACTCATTTTATGCCTTTGTCAACACGCGACGCTCAGACACAATCTTCCGTAATAAAGTTATCAGACCCGAATTTTCATTCGCCAACTTTACGAGACGCTGAAAATTCGTTCGTCCCGTTTGAACGCGCATCCGTAAACATGAATCCCGAGGACGCTAATTTTCCCGAACGCCCGATATTTCATCATAAAACTGAAAGGCCGATCGCTCGTCGGATTTTCATTCATTATATTCTGACAAAAGATTTTCGTTACGCGCTTTTTTCGTCTTTCTGACGGCAAAAACCATTCAAACGTCACGAAACACTGCGAAAAATTGCCAAAACAAGTGCCTGTTACACCGTTACATACGGGTAGTATGAAACCAACAAATATCTGCTAACAACAGGAAAGTTTACGCTATGCAACCATTTCGCCATCCCAATATCCCCGGATTATTCCAAACGCCAATTTGTCCATTCGCACTCCTTTCTAAGTCCAGTTTTTTCTCTTTCGTCCCCGCAAATGCAAATGTGAATTCAGCCGATCAATTTTGAACGCTTCTCTAGAAAAGACAGAACATCCGGAGCGCCACTTTCCGCCGGGAAACAACGCCCGTTTGCCCTTTTCGACGAAACGACATTTCCGAGGGCCTTTGCGCGAAATCAATGATGCCTTCTTTCGCCAAAACAGGCAGTCGATTTTCGGCAAGAACACGCAGAAACGCATGCCAAACGCTTTGTCTCGAGCCGACTTTGAGCTCAAAGCCAGTCGTGACTCACTGTTACGCCAACCTTTACGTTTAGCTCGACTACTGCGCGACTCTCTTCACTAATCACGTGCGCAATTTGCGTTTGCAAAACGCGCGTCGATTAGCATGCTATCTGGCCTAGATTGCACCGAAGAATCGCTCTTATTATAACAGTCGTGATTGAAATAATTAAGATATATTAGCGCGATTAGTCCGGGAGTTTATTGGACGGATTCGCGGCGTGTTCGGATCCGCAAACGCGAGCGTGTAATTGTAATTGAATGAATAAGTGCGCGGCGCTTGTTCGGCGCTTTTTAAATCGATAATACTATCGGCTAATTTGTATCAGCCATCGTGTAAGCGAAATTGCGGGTTAGGCGCGGCTTGTTATTGCGTTTAAAATTCCAGTCCGACGCCGCGCGATCTAATGATATTAAAAGTTCCTCAGTCGGCGCGGCTTTTATTTTAATTCGCTAAACACACCGCAATCAATTCCCGCCTTCCAATTTTTCGCAGCAGAGCGTATAATCTTTCGCTCTTTGACTTTCCGTTTTCCTTTCGACTCGGAAGAAATTGTTTAATCTCAGCGGTTTAATCGAGAACTTTATCTATGACCGATTTTTCGATCATTCAAAGCCGGGTTTTAATGAAGTCGCATTTTCCAGCAACATCGGACTTCCTCAAACGTTGAATCAAAGATTCAGCAGGGAATAATTCCCGTCGCCGCTAATTGTCAATTAATCGCCGAACGCTTTTTTCGCGTTCTCGAAGATAATGGTTTCCGTCTTTGGATCCGTCGCTCGAACGAATGTAACGGAAAATGACTTGGAACTATTTTAATTCCCCGAGTTATTTGTTTGTTTGACGCGCATCAATTTATCGTTCGCGATTACCGCGTGACAGAAACGGACGGGAGAAGCTTCATTGGAACGGTGCAGAAAAATGGAAAAATTGTTCGCGATCAACAATTCTTCGTTCTCCGATTGCTTCGACGAACCCGATTAAGGGCCGCATCTGCCGGAGTCGCTAAGTGGACGGCAAACTTAATTAGTAATCATTCGACTTTCGTCGGTAACGACGTTTCGCGCCTTTTCCTCGATTAGACAAGTTTTACATGCACTAAGAATGACGCAAGTTTCGCCAAGCGCAAGACTGTTACATAAATCTGTATAAAGTTTTTCCATTATTTGCAGCACGAAATCAATCATCGACATACTTTGTTCAATATGGGCCGAGTCGTTAGTCACCGACTGTCGAAGAGTTATCAAGCTCGGACGATCGGTTTTTTCGCGTTTTTTCTTTGCGCTTCCGTTTCCCGATAGATTTTAGTTCCGTCTTTGATATCGCAAATTACTGCTGTTCCGCGGTATCGGCAAATTAACGAAGCAGGCGTCCGACTAAAATCGATGCAGAGGAACATACTCCAACGAATTTCGCGGGAAAAACCCGAAATGCCAGCGTGTGGTATTTCGCTGCAGTTTAACATAATGCCGCAGGTTAACATTTCCCCAAGACATTTCCTCGTTTCCCGATTCGCCGAGAAAATTTCGGTCACCAAAATTTCGAAAATGAAAAAAATCCAGATCAAATAAAAGGAGCTAATCAAATTGGCCTCCTTTTTATCGATCGCTCCGCAGTACGACTTATTGGCCGCATTACCGACATCTCTCGCCGAAAAGCTCACAATTTCGGAGCGGCCGAATGGCCACGTAAAAGTGACGACGTGTCCTGAATTATTCCGCTCGTAAAAAGCGTTGCGAATCGTTCGCGCAATCGTCTTTTATAATATTCTCGCTGCCGCGTGTCTATGCGTTTGCATGCGTATTAACCAATACGTGGATTGACCAATAAATAATCCGACTGGCTTGATAATCGCAACAGGAAGAAAAACGCGCCGCGTCCGAGTGTATTCCAGACGCGGACTCGGGGTTATCGTTTTTGGCAGCGCGACGTATGGAACACGGAAAAAATTTTACAAAAATGCGACCGACAAAAAGGACGAGCGCGGCGCAAATAAACGCAACAAAAAGGATAACTGGACCTTTGCCAGGCCTTTCGATATTCCGGTTCCACCTGTTACCCCGCGATACACGCGACTCGCGTCGCCAGCGGACTTCCGGTCGTGTTATCAGGCGCGGAAAACGTGACGAGGATAAGAGCGAGGCGCCACGCGGCTTGTCGATTTTCGGCAAGGCGCGCGAAACACAAGTTTGGAATGCTAAGATGTCGTTCCGAACTAGTTCAGCGAAGTTTCGAGTGAGAAAATGATGAATCGAGGTTGAGTTGGGAAAAATACACTCTGAACATTTTTGAAGCACAGTAAAGATGTGATTTTTAATATAAAAAAAGATTAGACTGTGAAACATTTTTCTTAGAATGCTTTTAGAAGATGAAAATTCAATTAGAGATGTAAATGGAGTCAATTCTAAAATGCAGTGCTCATTTGAAAAAAAGAAGTTTAATATTAGAAAGAAATTTAGAAGTTAGATATGCTAAGATGTTTGTTGGGAAATAGATCACCAAGATTTCGAGAGAGGATATGATGAATTGACGTTAGTGTGCGGAAAAATATAGGCTAAATACAGTACCTAAACATTTTTAGGATGTTGTAAAGGAGTTTATATGTAAAAATATTAGAGTGTAAATAGTCTTCCAATGCTTTTCGAATATAACAATTCATCTCGAGGCCCAAATGGAGTTACTTTTAAAATACAGTACCAATTTGACTCTCTTTACCCTTCGCATTTTTCCACTTGGATGATTCAAGTGGCCATCGAGTCACAGCCGCAACGTACTTATTGACCAATATTCCACTTTTTGTATCCGGCAAAATCGTGCCAATATTTAACGAAAGCACTCTTTGGCTTCAAAATGCTACAATCAACACAGGTGATTGAAAATCCTATCAAAGGACATCACAATGTTGATCCGCTGAAACGAACATTACACTTTTCGGACTTGATTATAACTGGAACTTGTAATTCAATTTACATATCAGACTCGGACAATTGCCATTTTCGTTTACATAACCATTTTTAAGGTGTTTCTCTCCTAAAGTCAAATTGCACAGAATAGTTCGAAATTTTCAACAATTGCTGCGTCGTTTAAAAGAAAAATAACTTTGAAATTACGAATTTTAACATACGCTCTTTAGGGATAAGATTTATTTTCAATGACAAGTTTAATCACTACATAAACTTGAAAATAAAAATAAACTTCAAAAACTAAATAAACTAAATTCATCTCACTTTAATTAGTTATTGTAAAAAGAGCTTTTTACAATAATTAATTAAAGTTATTGTAAGGGGAACTTTAAGGTTAAATATCAGAGGTTAAAATGAATATCCCTAGAACTCCCTGTGATAGCATAAAAACTCCTTAATAAGCGCTGTAAAACTGGAACTGATTATTGTTGGGTCTTCTTGAAGTTGAAAGACAAAACGCCGAGACAGACAATGAATAATAAGTTGTCAACCGATACGAATTATTCGCAAGAATCGGAGACGAAACTCGCTCGCGAGTCTCAAATATTTATGACGAAGCGCTTCTTTATTCGTCGCGTTCGCTCTTTCGAGTTTTAAGTTTTAATATACAACCGTTATTTCGCGCAAATTTCGCCCGCGAACCCGTTTTTAATTGGCGCATAATTCCGTTCACCCATAAGAGCCATAAATTGCGCGCGCGGCTCGAATATTCCGCCAATAATTGAAAGGCTCAGTCGGTCGGGATTCGATGCTCGCGCTCGTTATCGGAGCGTTTGCTCATTCTTGTAGAGCGGTGGCTTTTTAATGCTAATTCACGGATCCTTGGAATTTTTGTATCGAAATTCAGAACGAGGGTGTTAGGTCGTGCTTCCATCACGGTACTCGTTTCTGCGCGATCGTTACGTGAGATTGCGGCAGGTGACGTTTGCTGCACGCACAGCCGCCGCAAAAATAAGGCCGTTTGTACCGTTTAAGTGCCCTCAAAGTGCAAAGCGAGACAATTTTTTGTCGCGACGTAAACAAACAAATCGACCCAACTTTTTCCCCGGTCGTTCGTCTTTTTTACATCCACGTTTCTTGCACGAAAAGTGGCCTGCAATGCGAATTCGATCGCTATAATTCCGCCGAAAACCTAACCCAATTTCGATAAGCAGACACACGAGAAAAATGCAAAGCCGAAAATTGTCGTTTCGATGAAAATGCAAAGCGACTTGCTCGTCCGTGAAGAATTTGTTCATCCGAGCGGTTACGCCCCCTTCCTTCCTCCGCGTCGCACCCCATTCATCTCCCGAAACACAGGGCAGGCGCGCGTTCGACGCTCGTGCCCTCGTGACCGATTTCGAACTGTCGCTCGTAATTGAGCGCCGCAAATATTTTACATCGTTCGAGCCGTAAAGTGCATTACACGTCACGTCAAGCGGACTAATACTCGAGCCATTGGCTTTTCGGGGCACGCGAGCGCGCGCGTTGATACTCCTTGACAAATTAATTTTTTGCCACGCCCGAGCGTCGTTTGACTCGCGTATTACGAATTGTAAAAACCGCGCGGCCATCCAGTTGTCGCGGCGCCAAAGTTATGCGATTTAGGAATTCGCATATCGGGAGCGAACGAAGGCGAGATGTTAAAATACAAAATGTTTTCCCCATCTCCTATCATTTTTGTTATATTAAGAAAAAAGGACGGATTTATTTGTGGAATTAACGAGTTTAGGTCACGATGCAGTGAGAGAAATAGACCGATAAAATAACTAAATGTATCGTTTTAAATACCTTCCTTCGGAAAATCATCTATGTTTAGATCTTCACTAATCAGGACGAGTTAATTATTCTTTTCGATTCATTTCGTAAAAATTGAAAGAATATTATAACATTTACGAAGCCAGAAAAACGGGCTTGATTCAAGATACAAACTGCTTTAAAATTCAGCCAAGGCTTGTTATTCCTTGAGTAAAAATGCAGAAAAAATCTTGAATGAAACTGTCTTGAGCTAAAATAACTTACTGTAGCATGAAGCAAATTTTCATTGTCCAGAACACTGACTTGAGAGAAGATGGTGTACGTGTCGCTCAAGATAGCGCTGTTTTGGCTCAAAACAGTAGCTGTTTTAATAAAAGATTTGCTTGAGTGAAGTCGTTAATTTTTTGTCAAAAAACTGTTCTTGCTTGATTCAATGAAGAATTCATTAAGAAGACTGACTGTTCTCACGCAAAATAAAAATATTTCAGAGTATATAACCCATTCTTACAATATTGCAAATAGTTTTAACGGAGTATTTTTGTCAGCATGGGGTGAATAAGATTTTTATTGTGGTAAGCTGGAAATAGAGCTTTGAGCGTTTTATCGCTAATAAACGTTTTTCAATATGCAGTGTTTTAAATAAAACTCTTTGTTATATTTTGGAGTTAGGTTAAGTGTTTATAAAATAGTACATTACACCACTAGGGAGGGAATTTCGTATTTCGAAACGAGTAAACTTCCGGAACGAGTGAGAAATCGAAATTCCCCCCGTAGTGTGTACGATATTTTCCCTTAAGACGGAGCGGGAAGCCTACATTTCCGCCTGTCAGGGCGGGAATGTGGGTATTCCCGCCCGGAATGAGGGAAAGATATTAGGTTACTTAAAGTAAGAGGGGTGCCAACTACTGAATGTGAAATATTTTGTGACTATAGTTAGCGTACATTGAGTTGTATTTCTGTGTAAACATGACTGCGTTATGATTCCCGGGCATTTCAATAATTCCAAAAAAATCGACGGTTCTCGGCAAAAACGGTAAGAAATAAGATTTTCAGTAAGAAATCGGTAAGAAATCGGATAAATATAACCGCGTGATATTTTTAAAACAAAACAGTTGGTCCCGACAAAACTTCAGTATTACAATGTATTCTACATTATTACAAGATGAATCAGGGACTGAATCCTTTTATTTTAGAGAGCTTGAGAAATGATTATATGATAAATTTAAAATGAATATATTTATTACAGGAATTTAAACCCCATTTAGACCTCAGCTTGTCTAATTCCTAGATGTTCCTAGGAATTAACATCGATGGTGGATGCGACAGATATCAATAGCTTTCGATAGTCGGACTATCGAGGTTTAGCGAACTCTAATATTATACATATATTGGGAATATATATTTCGCATATAATACTACTTTTACCATGAAAGCATATTCCCCAATAATTTATAAACATTAAAAATATGAAACTGGCTATTCCCACTTTCATATTTTCGGTTTCCCACTTTCATATTTTCGGTTTCCCACTTTCATATTGTCGGACTCGCAAGCTAGCGAGTCCGACTTGCTCGCGAGACGCATGGTTTCCGCTTCCAGGTTAGACGCGCGAAATTCAAATGTATATAGATGAAATATCTTTGCCAACTCCATCTTTAGTTCTGAACAACCAGAACTGTCTTTGCATCCGGCGATATTTCCGGTCCCAAACACGTGCGACAAGTGTACTTGGAAGAATTAATCCAAATAATTGCTGTCGATTTGTCTTTGGTTGAAAAATGGCGTGTTTCTTTCCACAGAACCGCTAACGATCGCCGCAAGCGTTTGTAATTTTGTCTTCACCACTTAATAATTGGACACTAAAACTTTATGCTCCGAAAACATTTAATCATTTAAACATTTAATTACTCGACAATTATTTGCGAGTGTTGCAAGTATCATCTATTGTGCGAAATTACATAATTTATCGATGTCTCGCTGGTTGCATTTGACTATCGCCATTTCGTCCCTTTTTCCTGATTGCGTTTTTTTTTTTTTCGATTCGAAAAGTTGGAGATACTGAAAATGTACACAGCACGTCTTGTAACACAAGTGCTGCAAGAAACTGCAGCACTGAGCAAAACACTAATTTAATATTAGCATTGATTACAGGAAAGCGAAATACTCTCTTCAAATTACACACTGCCTTGAGACCGCTTAATATCATGCTATGTATATCGATCGTTTTTACAAATAAACATTAGACATTTTATTCCCGTTCCGCTTAATTGTTTCTTTTTATTTATAGAAGCGTTTATTTGTGTCAATTGATGGACGTAATTCCATACAACACACTCGACAATAAATTTGCCATTACAATAAACATCTGCCATTACAACAAATGTCTCTATGCAGTTCTACCTGTTTTGTCTTGAAAATCTCGTTTAGGATACTAAACGAGAAAAGGATAAACACGAAACGCACGAGTTTTGTCTTGCAGACCAAACTGGTTAATTAGGGATGAACTTTTGTTCTATGTCATAAACTGAACCGAAGCAGGAATGTCCGCAAATTACAGAGTAAACAAGGAAAAGGCCCAGAGTTGGGACAAAGATATCAGAGACTTTAAAGGCCCAGGTGTTTCCTTTGAACATACTTATGGCCGAGGGTCGCTGCTCTCGTCTCGTTTTAATTCTACTCGAGGCGCTTGATTCCGCAGTCTCGCATAACAACGCAAACGTCGCAAACATTTTCTACCTCGAAAATATTTGTTCCAACTGCAATGTTTCGAAACGATTGCATCGCGCAAAGTAAATAACGTGCTGTCCGACTAATCTAAAATCCATGAAAAACAAAACTTGTATTGCAATCATTGACTATTGGAACACATTATTTAACATTTTACGTTGCATTTCAAAAGAGATCATTTGTCATTTGAACAAGTTGACGACACATAACGTATGAACAAGTACTTATTAGAGCTCGCTAAACCTCGATAGTATGACTATCGAAAACTATCGATATCTGTTGCATCCACTATCGATGTTAATCGATAGTACTATCGCTATTTATTAAATATCTTATTCTAATTCCTAGGAACGTCTAGGAATTAGACAGGTTGAGGTCTAAATGGGGTTTAAATTCCTTTAATAAATATATTCATTTTAAATTTATCATATAATCATTTCTCAAGCTCTCTAAAATAAAAGTATTCAATCTCTGATTCATCTTGTAATAATGTAGAATACATTGTAATACTACTGAAGTTTTGTCGGGACCAACTGTTTTGTTTTAAAAATATCAAGCGGTTATATTTATCCGATTTCTTACTGAAAATCTTGTTTCTTACTGTATTTGCCGAGAACCGTCGATTTTTTTGGAATTATTGAAATGCCCGGGAATCATAACGCAATCATGTTTACACAGAAATACAACTCAGTTTACGCTAACTATAGTACTAACCTAATATCTTTTCCCTCACTCGGGGCCAGCCCCCTGCAAGTCGTAGTTCATGCTGTCCACACAACGTCCAGTGGCGTCGGCAATACCGGTTAGGCTTATCCGTAAAATCGGGGAAAATGTTTTGGCAACACAATTTTTTTAAATAAAATGTAGCTAATTAATTCAAAATCGCATTTTCAACTGAAATATTAACGATTAAACATATTTGTTAAAGAAACCAGAATTATAATATGAAATAATGAAACTAATTTTACAACATTCAGAAGAAAAAAAAGAAAAAATGTAATAAAATTAAATCGTAATGTAATTTTTTTAAACTGATTTTTTTGCAAAAAATGCTTTTGCAAAAAAGAATGGACATAACTTTGCTTTCCGCAAAGTTATGTGTGTTCGTTTGGAAACTATTTGCCACTTTTTTGCCTCTTCAGGATTGTTTGGGACGTTAAAAAAATACAATTTCTCCGGATTGCTGTCATAACCGGACGTGCAGCCCAAAGCTGCACATCGCACCATTTTTTTACCGGTCTTTCTTTCAATTACTGTCTAAACCGTCTGGATAATCAAAATATGATAGCCATGCACTGGAAAGAAAAGGTTATGGACGTCTGCAATATATATATGTCAACCGGTATTGTCGATCGACGCGACATCTGGATTTGCAAGACATTAGAGGGACAAGCTTTACATACGAAATCAGCACGAGTCAAAGGGGGCTGGATTTGAGTGACTTTTTACCTTAATTAAATAAGCTTTTATTGATAGAAATGAATTTTATTGTTCGCACAATATTGCTGACGTAAACATACCAGTAAATTTTCTTAATTTGAACTGTCATCCAAGTTTTAAGGGGGCATTTACTTATTTGGCGCCAAAAAATTTTTTCTTTAACAATTTATTTCTCGAAAAGGAAGGAAGATGTGAATCCCCGGACTTTTGCAACAATTTTATTAACATTTCGAGATAATTTATAAATTGTTTCAAGTTCGTATCTCCAGCGCAACTCCAGTGGTGTC
>JABFPB010002398.1:0-20298 GCA_022817645.1 Ceratoteleas bidentatus
GTTTATTAAATATAAAAAAATTTTATTGCAAACTTTTTTCATGTTTAGGGTAATGAATACAGTCTGATGATTATGCATGAGTTCTATAAATGATAAAATGATATGTCAAGAAAAAACTCCATGACCTTGATTCACAACTTCAATAAAGTCGAAAAACAATTCAAAGCGTTTGAAAACATGACACTGTTTCTCAACGTGAACACACTCCTAATTCCCATACTCTAACCTTCTTCTCATTTCAACTTCTTTATGTTAATCCACATTCCTCCCTTGGCATAGGGCAATAACATAAACGGGTCCATCTCCAACGGCAACTTGGTTTTCTTCGACAACTCAATCTCGTACTTCATCAGCAATGCTGCATACGTCATCTTCATAGCAATGGCCGCTATCTTCCTCCCAGGACACATCCTAGGTCCCTCTCCGAATGGCAAATGAACCGTTCTACTCCTCTCCACAGTTTGTTCCTTACTGAACCTTTCCGGCCTGAATTCATCCGGCTCGTCCCAGTAGGTAGGATCCCTGTGGAAACCTTCCACAGGGATATACACTCTCATTTGCGGCTCCAGAAGACACTTCAAACCATCCGAACCTTCCAGCTCGATTGGCTGGGTGCACACCTTTATCTGGGCACCGATCACAGGAAACAGCCTCAGCGTCTCAAACATTATCATCTCCAAGTACGTCATATCAGCTATAGCTTCGTAATTCAGACCACCGTGCTTCTGTATCATCTCCCGCACCTGCTCCCTGGCCTTCTCCTGGACGTCCTTGTGCGTAGCCAGATTGTACGCAACCCAGCCCATCATCGTCGAAGTCGTCTCGTATATATCCAAGAAGAATGACAGCATGTGTGAAGTTATGTCCCTATCCCTAGTTTTGGGATCCCCATCCTTCTCCTCCTGGTCAATGATGATGTCCACAAAGTTCCTCTGGTTCTCCCCCTTCTTCCTGTTCTCCAGGGCCCGCGCAACTAGCTGCCTGAAAATCACCTGGAACTCCATCGGGATGAATGGCATCCTCAGCAGCGCCAGGATCCATGGGCACTGCAGCACCAGCAGGGACTTGATCTTGCTCACCCAGTCCTTGCCGAAGAACGCCCGTCCGCAGGCAGTGAAGCTTTCGTTGTCCTTGGAGTCGTCGAAACAGTGACCTTCAATTCCAAAACCGACATTGGCCGCGATCTCCGCCGTCACCCTGGCAAACAAGTCCTTGGCTTCCACTTCAAACAGGTCCCCACTTCTGCTCTTCTGCATCTTCTCGTCAATGTAGTTGGTCAGCTTCTTGGTCACATGGTATATGGTCGTCGCATGGGTCTTCAGCTTGTTTCCGGTCAGTGAGGCCGTCAGTCTGGTCCTCCCCGTCTTCCAGGCAGCGCCGTTGGTGAAGAAGGGGTTCTTGGCCAGCATTGGCTCATCATCCTCATTCATCACCAGGTCGTTATCCGAGAAGCTCTGGAAGTTGGTGATGAGGACACTTTTGGCCAGGTCGGGTTCTCGTACCAGAAGACAGGGCACGTTGTAGTTGTAGAAGCCGACCATGCTCTTGTCGGGGTTCTCCCTGTAGATCCGGGTGCAGATGGTGCACAGGTTTCGTATGAAGGCGATCATAGGCGCGTGGCCTATTATTGGCCGAGTACCCTTGGCACATGGTATGTTCCTCTTCTGCCAGTAACCGTGGTTTCGGCAGAGGTAGAAGTAGAGGAAGGTGATCACGATGGCTACGGTCGACAGAAGGTACACTGCGGGAATGTCCATCTCGGTTGGAGGACTGGAGGAAACTGACTACCGAGTCGCGCAGAGGCGATGGTCAGATTAGATTACCGCGGGGTGCCTGGTGATGTGTGGTTTTCTACGACAGGCGCCACGCGATTTGATAGGGATTGCGATCGACGGTTCTTCTGTCTTTACGCGAAACGACGCGTTAAATTGGCTCCAAGGTCTGGATCGGTCGACATATTTGCGCCGTAGTTAGAAGCGGTGGGAGGAAAACGAAGGTGACCGAGGTGCTGGTAGTCTAACGCATGCGAGCATACATTAACGAGTTGTCCGAGGTTTTGACCAATGACGCGGATGGGTGTGATGTGGGTGGATGCAGATAAATATGCCGGGAAATAGGATGAGGATTTGTTTGCTGGAGAGGGGGAATTTATTTGTTGTCTATTTTGGGTGGTGTGATGGTTTTGAATGTTTTGAGATTGGAGGACAGGATATAAATAGAGTTTTTAGATGTTAGACGATGTAAGTTACGTAGGATGGAAGATGTGGAATAAACTTTGTTTAGACATTCAGAAGTTTATTGCGAAAAAATAAGTTTTATTGGTTGTAACGTTAAATAATTTTTTATTGAGATGCTACTGAAAGCAAAGTCATAAAAAATTAATCTTTGCTTAGTATTGGTAGTGATATAATGAATATAAATGAATATAACAATTTTGAAGTCAATTTTTTTACAATGTCATCTTTTCTTGCACAACGTAACAGAGCTCATTCAGTTGATGAAAAATTGCAACTCTTCCGCATTGCGATGATAAGACAGGACTGACCTACTGGCAGTTTCAAACGAAATAGATGAACGGGTACAATGTTAATTCAACTTGCTACTGCTCAGTTCAACGTCAAATGGTTTCAATGTAAGGTAAATTGAAAATTCACGCTGTCACAAAGTGGTATGAAATAACGACCACGATCTGTCTCCACGCGAAGCTTACTATGCAAAGCACACACTGTAGTGATGTAACGACGATGACCGTGTAAGTTGCCACTAGTAACACGAACATCGTTGAACTTGAACTTTGTCCAAGGCACTCATCGTATTCTGATATTCAATAGTTTCCTGAATGTTGTCATATACTAATCAAATTAATTTTCCAAAACATTAAAATGAAAAATTAAAGAGTGAATTTTACGTTTTATGTTTTTTATGTATAAGGCATATTTGTGAACAAGTGTTTCAAATCACCAGAATAATTTCTCAAGGTAGGAAAAAAAGAATCTGTGATTAAGTGTTCTAAAAATAGAAACAATTTGTATTTGTTCTGCTGCAAAGAGTAGTATAAATGTTTCAAGATTTACAGTTGCTATACTCATCAAGAATTTTTCCTATATTAGTGTTTCTATTATCTCCTTTATGTCTCGTTATATTCTTTTATAAAATATACTAATTATCAATTTGTTTTAATGTCTGCAGTCTTTTTAAAACGGAGAGATACTCTTTAAATTCTGAGGTTTAACTGTAATAAACGATAATTGAAACTGTGCTAAACGAAACGATAATCTGGATCTAACATTTTTCAATATTATAAGGTGACACTGTAATATCGCTAACCCGTTCGTTTAAAAAGTAGGATATAAATAGACTGACACGTTATGCCCTACAGAAGTCATGTACCAGAGCCCATACATTTCATATATAATGTGGTTGAAATCCGCAATGTGACAAAATGTCAGGTCCCAAATAGGTGTCACTGAACTTCTAAACCAACAAATGTCAATTGAAACAAGTTTACGTAATGTGCACAAAAACTGCTGGAAAAATATATAAATAAATAAACTAACAAATCATGAATATTTTAGCGTTTTATTGTCTCTAATTAGGGTATGTTATTCTTAAAATCTCAAATGTGTACTTTTCTCCAAATGAGGCAGTTTGGATTGTAACTTTTGCAAAAACAGGGTGGCCACTCTTTTTCTGAAAAAAATTTCCCTGACATTTCCAAGTTTTCCAGATAATTTTCAAAATTCTTCCCTGGCTTTTTGATCAAATAACGAATTTTAAGAAATGGCGAATTTTAAGAGATTCGCCATGCCCCCTAAATTTTTTACAGTTTTTGAAAGTTTCAAGTGGTTTATTTTCATTTTCCGACAGTGTATTTACATAAAGTCCCTAGTTTTAATAATAAATAAATTCATTCGAACAAATTAAATTCATCATTAATTTATTGAAAAAGAGGACATGGAAAAAATTATTAGTAATTACAAAATGTTTCTCTGACATGTAATGAAATTCCCTGAGTTTTCCCTGACTTTTCCCTGACCGGTAAATTCGACCAGGGAAACCGGGAAATTGATTTTTCCCGGTTTTGCACATTTTCCAGAAGAGTGACCTGAAAAAACTGCTTTTTAACAAATTGATCGAAGTTAATTATAAAACTTTTATAATTAACTGCTATCGATTTTGAACATTTACTTTTAAGACTTAAAGGAGAAACAATTTGTTTTGCAAAATAAAGACGGGGTTCACATTGAAAAATGGATTTTTTTATCGCAGTCTCATATTACCTATAGAAAAAAAGATTATTTTTCACCAGGATTAGAAGAAGTTGATATTTAAATTAGACAATTTTTAAATTCGAAATTTACTTGTCTATGAGGAACTTGGAGGAACAACATCGTAGACTTACGAAGAACTAATTTTTCGAACTGATAATATGAAAATACATTTTTTATGAAAAACTTCAAAATTTTATTTTGCGAAATAAAAAATATGTTGTTCCTTTTAGTCTTAAAAGCATTTGGGTTGAGTTTAAAAATTAACTTCGTGTCATTTTGGTGGAAATAATTTTCTGGCTCAAAAGTTAGAAACAAAACTCATTTGAAGAAAAGTAAATTCAGTAATTTACTTTTCTAAGGAGATAATAAACAATATCGCTTATGAGAGGCACTAAAACACTAATAAAAAAAAATATTCGTGAATTTTTAGTTTATTGCATTTTAACAGTAATTTTTCTGCACATTGCATCGAAAATCATATCTTGACTATACAATCAGTGACAGCTCTTTAGGATTTTACATTTTTTCACATGACGGATTTCAGTCACATGCATATCTATAACAGTTCAGACGCATTTCCCACTTAACATTATAACGGTGCTAACGCTCCAAGACGTGATTGCATTAGTGTGCTATCACTATTTTTTCTTTCTCATTTTATTGGGGGAAACTTGCACCGTTAAATTGTTAATTCATACATTTGACTGAGTCACGTTTTTACACATTCACGCAATCAAATCGCGCGACTTCTATCTTATCGTACATTTCTAACAATTAATATTAAATTTGAATTACAAAAATGTACATTCTATTATAAACAAACAACGACGAAAGTCTTAAGAAAATTACTGCTTTATTAGCATTAACAGTCTATCACATAAATCAAACTTCTCGAATCCTAAACACAATCTCCTCCTCACTTCCGATTTTTTATGTTAATCCAAAGTCCTCCTTTGACATGAGGCAATAACATAAACGGGTCCATCTCCAACGGTATCTTGGTTTTCTTCGACAACTCAATGTCGTACTTCATCAGCATTGCCGCAAACGTCATCTTGACAGTAATAACCGCTATGTTCCTCCCAGGACACATCCTGGGCCCCTCTCCGAATGGCAAATGGACCGTCCGGCTCCTCTTCACACTTTGTTCCTTACTGAACCTTTCCGGCTTGAATTCCTCCGGATTGTCCCAAATGCTAGGATCCATATGTAAACTTTCCACCGGGATGTATGCCCTCACTCCTGGTTCCACACGACACTTCAAACCATCCGAACCAACCAGTTCGATAGACTGGGTGCACACCTTCACCTGGGCATTGATCACCGGAGTCAGCCTCAGCGACTCGTACAGTACCATCTCCAAGTACGCCATATCAGACACAGCCTCATAGTTCAATCCACCATATTTCTGTACCATCTCCAAAACCTCCTGCCTGGCCTTCTCCTGAACGTCCTTATGCACAGCCAGATTGTACGCAACCATCGTCATCGCCGACGAAGTCGTCTCGTACATGTCCAAGAAGAAGGACAGCATGTGTGAAGTTATGTCCCTATCCCTAGTTTTGGGATCCCCATCCTTCTCCTCCTGGTCAATGATGATATCAACAAAGTTCCTCTGGTTCTCCCCCTTCTTCCTGTTCTCCAAGGCCCGCCTAACCACCTGCCTGAATATCGCCTCGAACTTCACCGGAATGATTGGCACCTTCAGCAGCGCCAGGATCAACGGGCACTGCATTATCAAGAGGAACTTGAGCTTGCTCAGCCAGTCCTTGCCGAAGAACGCCCGTCCACAAGCAGCGAAGCTCTCATTGTCCTTGGAGTCATCGAAATTGTGACCCTCGATTCCAAAACCGACAGTGGCAGCGACCTCTGCCGTCACCCTGGCACACAAGCCCTTGGCCTCCACTTCAAACAGGTCCCTACTTCTGCTCTTCTGCATCTTCTCGTCCACATAGTTGGTCAGCTTCTTCGTCACCTGGGATACGGTCGCTGCATGGGTCTTCAGCTTGGTTCCCGACAGCGAGGACGTCAGTCTGGTCCTTCCCGTCTTCCAGGCGTTGCCGTTGGAGAAGAAGGGGTTCTTGGACAGTATTGGCTCGTCATCCTCATTCATCACCAGGTCGTTATCCGAGAAGCTCGCGAAATTGGTGATGAGGACACTTTTGACCAGCTCGGGATCTCGTATCAGAAGACATGGCACATTGTAGTTGTAAAAGCCAACCATGCTCTTGTCAGGGTTCTCACGGTAGATCTTGTCGCAGATGTTACCCATGGTCCGCATGAAGACAATGATGGGCGCGTGGCCTAGGATTGGCCGGATACCGTTGGCACATGGTACGTTTCTCTTCTGCCAGTAACCGTGATTTCGGGAGAGGAAGTAGTATAAGAAGGTGACCACGATGGCTATGGTCGACAGAAGGTACACGATGGGGATGTCCATCTCGGTTGGAGGACGGGAGGAAACTGACTACTGAGTCGCGCAGAGGCGGGGTCAGATTAGATTACCGCGGGGTGCCTGGTGATGTGTGGTTTTCTACAACAGGCGCCACGCGATTTGATAGGGATTGCGACCGTTCTTCCGTCGTTATACAAACCGACACGTTAAATTGCCTCCAATGTCTGGTTTGGTCGACATATTTGCGCCGCAAGAGCGGTGGGAGGAGAACGAAGGTGACCGAAGTAGCGTTAGGTTTAGCGCATGCGAGCATATATTAGCGAGATGTGCGAGGTTTGATTAATGATGCGAATGGGTGGCACGTGGCTAGATTCAGAAAAATGTGATAGGATGAGGAATTCATTCTATTGAATAATTTTCAATTGAGCAATTTTTTATTATGAGATGTTACTGAAAGCACGGTCTTGTTTCCAGCTTTAGGCCTCAGTCTCTCTAACTTCCCCTTAGTGGGACTATCTTTCTATTTCTTAATGTCTTCCAGGCGGCACAATTAAAGAAAAACGGATTCCTGGGCAGAAATGCCTTATTTTCCTCCGTCAAATGAAATTAAGGGAAGATAACCAGGGAAGATAACCAGGTTGAGGTATATATACAGTAGATAAATGAACAATGCTTGAGAAATCACTCTCTGTCAAGTAGTGATGAGCATCGGGAGGTATCAAGTTCGAACACGTCATCGTTAAATGTAACTCTCTCTATATTCGTTTAAAGACGATTCATTGTTTAACGATTTTTAAACGATAATACTTATCACGGATTTTTAAGAAATTAATGGAAGTATCTGTTCCAAGAGAACAGAACTTTTTACAAATTATACGAAGATTACGATTGCACAATACTTCGCTCTTCCTTTCGCTTTTCACAATTTCCTAAACTTGATCCACATGCCTCCCTTCGCATAAGAAAACGGGATGAAAGGGTCCATCTCAATGGGCAACTTGGTCCTCTTTGACAACTCAAACTCGTACTCCATCAGCATCACCGCCATCGTCATTTTGATCATCATCAGCGCAAACTTCCTCCCAGGACACATCCTTGGACCTTCCCCGAACGGCAAGAAAACCAGTTTGTTCCTCTCTCCCACCTTCTCTTTCTCAAATCGTTCTGGTCGAAACTCCTTTGGTTCATCCCAGATACTCGGATCCCTGTGCAACCCTTCAGTAGGAATGAAGATCCTACTACCAGCATCAACCATGCACTTCAAACCGTCTGCTCCAACCAGCAGCATATGCTGGGTGCACCTCTTCACCTGTGCATTAAACACAGGGAACAGTCTCAACGACTCGAAGGTGACCTGCTCCAAGTAAACCAACTCCCCAGCAGCTTCGTAACTCAACCCTCCACACCTCTTGGTTACTTCAAACACCTTCTTCCTAGCTTCCTCCTGAACCTCCTTGTGAACCGCCAGATTGTAACATACAAATGTCATCGCAGCCGAACTGGTCTCGAAAGTGTCCAAGAAGAAGGACAGCATATGCGCCGTGACCTCCTCGTTCTTCAGTCTCCCTCCTCCCTCCTTCTCCTCCACGTCTATCATGACGTCTACATAGTGAGTGAAACTGGAACCCTTCTTCCTCTCATCCATCGCTCTTTTCACCAGCTTCCTAAATAACTGTTCGAACTTCTCCGGCACGAAGGAGATCTTCAGCAACCCCAGGATCCAGGGGAACTGCAGCACTATCATGTTCTTAATTATACTGACCCAGTCTGATCCGAAGAACAGCTTCCCACAGGCTTGGAAGCTCTCATTGGAGTCATCATCGAAGCTGTAACCTTCGACTCCAAACCCAACGTTCGCGGTGACCTCCGCAGTGACCTTGGACAGCAAGTCCTTCACTTCCACCTCAAAGCAACCTTGGTTCCTCTGGATCTTCTCATCCACATATTGGATCAGCTTCTTAGTAACCTCTCTTACCCCCAGAGAATACATCTTCAGTTTGTTCGCGGTTAGGGACGAAGTTAGCTTTGCTCTTCCCACCTTCCAGGCGTCACCACTGGTGAAGAAGGGGTTCTTGGCGAGCAGTGGTTCCTCGTGTTCCTGAACCATCATATCATTGTCGGAGAATCTGCTGAAGTTTGTTATCAGGACAGATTTGATGAGTTCAGGGTCGCGAATCAGGAGACAGGGGTCGCTGTAGTCGTAGAAGCCTACCATACTTTTTTCTGGATGGTCGCGGTAGATTTTCGTGCAGAGGTTGCCCATGTTCCGGAAGAAGGGCAATATTGGGGCGTTGCCGATGATGGGGCGGATGTCTTTGGCACAGGGGATGCACTTTCGTTGCCAGAAGGTGTGGCACCGGGAATACCGGAAGTGGAGGAGAAGCAGAAGAAGGGGTATGGCGGTGAGAAGGCAGAGTAGAAGGGTATCCATGTCGGATGGAAGACGGAATGAGACTGGTTGGATGACGTGAATTCGACCAATTCACGAGATAGCAGGATGCTTATCGTGATTGATTCGTAGAGAGGGCTAAGTTGTAGCTACGACTGGGATTTTAGTTTATCATCGGAATTGAATGTTAGTTGATGGGAGACAAAGATTAAGTGAGATGGTGGGTGAAAGTATTGCTATGATATTCTATGTATTAATTAAGGAGAGGAACATGTTAAAAAACGCAATGTTTAAAATTGTATTTAAAAATTGTTTCTGTGGGATAATAATCATTTGTAATAATTTGTTTACAAACACATACTGACCGTTGAAAGTAAAAGGGATTGGAGGTTAATTTAAACGATCTAATAAAGTTTGAATATAAATCAGATGGGACATAAATTTGGGCTGAATATTTGAATTGGTAATTCATAGAGACAATTGCGAATTCAGATTGACCTAAGTTATTTGAATCCATTATAACGTGAATATTGCTATATAGTTCTAGTATTTCGAGATTAAACGACTCGACGTAAGTGATAAATGACAAGGATTATACGAATGGGTTTCGTGTTTATCTTTCAGTGAAGTGGCTTACTAAATTGGGCAAGAGCGTTCCAACTTCGATACCCAGTGACCTAAACCGACTGATTTGGGGCATTGCTCTTTAAAATTTATTTTGGAAAGATCTATCAGTTATAACCAAATCTCACAATATAACATTTTTATAAATTTGTTAAAAAATTAAGTTTACGGCCGGCAGTGCCAAAAACGCAATTTTCGGCACTAGGACAATTTTGAAAATTACGATTTTCGTTCCTTTTGTGCCATTAAATATCGTTTGCCCAATGGGAAATGAAACGTAAACTCCGCTCCTCATGCAGTTACAAACCTCGCCTTCAGCTGGGTTTGTGAACTTCGTATAAGTAACAGAATTCACAATTCAATGCCCTTGGTATAAAATATACTAATTTTGTCAGTAAAATTTATTAAAATATTGATATCTCGTATTTTTATTAATACGTAAATTAAAACGTGAAAAAAGAGTTGACCAGATTTAATTTTACATGGTTGGTCTAAGTTTCCTGAAAATTAATTTTCCGACGTATATTCTGTCTGATTTTTTAAATCGGTCAATATTCCCGATTTAAAAATTCCCGAATAAGTAATATTCGAAATGGGAATATATCAGCATAGCCAACATCCAAATATTCTGAAATAACAAAAACTCATATTCTGTATGGAAAATTGACGCAATGGAAACTTGTAATAAAAGAAAAGTGACACTCGGGTTATTTGTCGTGCAGGAACATAAACATACCGAAAAAATTGTAAGAAAAAATGACACAGCAGAGACTGATCATAACTGAAAACTGCTACTTGGATTAATTGTTGTTCGGGAATTTTGACTTTCGAGAAAATTGGTAGTCTGGGTTTTTATTGTTTTAGTATTAATGTATTCCGGATACTGACCATATGCTGATATATTTTATATATCAACTAGTTTTGACCAGTGAACAAAACATTAATTTTTCAATTAATAAATGTTTAAAATATCCTTAATGTTCATAATAACTATCTATGAAAAATTGATTTCATTCAGAAATTTTGTGTTTCAGGTAAAAATCGCAGTCCATAATTCTAACATAATATCTATTTCTATGGAAAAAATGTAGGGGTATATTACTTTACTAGTGAAAGTAATATATTATACTTCTCCCACCGGTCAAGTACGATACTTTTACTTCGTACGAGTAATGGGAAAAGTGCCTACTTTTCCCACTTTCCAACTGAAGACAGTCGGAAAACTAGGCACTTTTACCGTAATACTAAGAAAATTATCTATTTTCGAAATATACTCAGAAAAATAACGTAATAAATTTGACCAAATAATTCGATTGAAAACAAAAATTGGTAATAACAAAGATAATTTTTGGATAATTCAACTATATATTTGGTTAACTCATTGAAGCAGCATCTGTATCCCCTCCTAGACTCCTCGATACAACACAAACAAAGGTTAGGCGATGCCCCTCCATGCATTTCGAATGTAAACACTAATACAAGCGAACTATTCCCACGCTCCTCATACCGAGATGCTCAGAGTCTTCGCAGCTTCAATGAGTTAACGTTGTAAACGATTCAGCTGATTTGATCGAACAATTTGATTGGATCGACCAAAACATTTAGATCGTTTTACCAAATAGATGCGTGCGCATCCAACTCAGGTTTTATTCTATAAAAATTGTTCGCTTTTGTATAAAAGTGTGTATACTAAAATTCTTATTTCTTCCTATTAGCAATATATTTCTAAAAAACTGAAAATTTTGTTTTTGTTAACATACAAAATCTTGTGTATTCTGGTTGCACTCAAAATTGTATGGAATTTTCACTTCGATATACATTTCTATGTGTAATTTCACACATACAAAATATAATCGAGATATTGGGTGACAACTTGTCAATCGTAACCTTGAATCTTAGTTTCGGTTGAGTTGACTAATTCTAAATAACCAAAGAATTGGAACAGCTAGCCCAGTGTTTGATTACTGCTATGTTAACCAAATAATTTGGTCTGTTTAACCAAAATGTGGTTTAGTTAACCAAAAATGTTTTCAAATAAACCGAAAAAAGGTGCATCAAGCAAAGACATTATTTTAGCTCGAAATGATTAAATTTGTTAAAACAAATTTTTATGAGAAATAAGTTCCAATTTCAATATAAATAGTATATAAGTCACATCAAGAGAAGCATTACATCTACTCCAAATCAACCATATCTTCAACACAACAATCTCCCACATAAACCATAAAACCGACCCAAATTACAAAGCACTGGCTCACTTCCACCACACCCGACCTCCAAATCCATCGCATTTCCAAAAACCTCACCAACCTCCAACCGCAGCCTCACTCCACCCATCCTTACCTCTCTACTTCAACTTCCTGAACTTAATCCACATTCCTCCCTTAACATGAGGCAACACCATGTACAAATCCATCTCCAAAGGCATCTTAGTCTTGCTCGACAACTCCCATTCATAATTCATCAGCAGCGCCGCCATCGTCATCTTATTCACCATCGTCGCCAGCTTCATCCCAGGACACATCCTCGGCCCATCCCCGAACGGCAGATGCACCGTCCTGCTCCTCTCAGCCACCCTCTCCCTACTGAACCTCTCCGGTCTGAACGCCTCCGGGTCTTCCCAGAAGCTGGGGTCCTTGTGCAGACACTCCACCGGCACGTACACCCTGATCTCCGGCTCCAGCACACACCTCAGCCCATCCGGACCCACCAGCTCCGTCTCCTGCGTGCACTTCTTAATCAGATTCAGCGCCGGCGGAAAGAGCCTCAGACTCTCGTACAACGCCTGCTCCAAGTACACCATCTCTCCCACCGCCTCATAATTCAGCCCCCCATTCCTCTTCACCACCTCCAGCACCTCCTTCCTCACCTTCTCCTGCTCCCCCTTATTCACCGCCAAATTATAGCAGAAGAACGTCAGCGCCACCGACGAGGTCTCGTAAGTGTCCAGGAAGAAGGTCAGCATGTGCGACAGGATCTCCCGGTGCCTCTTCTCCAAGTCCCCCTGCTTCTCCTCCAGGTCGATCATCAGATCCACGTAGTGCCTCGCCCGGTCCTTGCCCTTCCGGTTCTCCAGCGACCGCTGCACCAGCTGCTCGAACACCGCCTGGAACTCCTTCGAGATGAACGGAATCCGCAGCACGTACAGCAGCGCGGGCATGTGCATCATCACCAGCACCTTGATCTTGCTGCTCCAGGAGTCGTCGAAGAAGAGCTTGCCGCACGCCGCGAAGCTCTCCTTGTCCTTCGCGTCGTCGAAACAGTGGCCCTCGACGCCGAAGCCGACGTTCGCCGCGACCTCTGCCGTCACGCGGGAGAAGAGCTGCTTGCACTCGATCTCGCAGGTGGCGCCATCCGGACTGGACTGCATCTTGGCGTCTATGTACCGGGTGAGCTTCCGGGTGACTTCCAACACGTCTTGGGAATAGGTCTTCAGCTTGGTTCCGGTGAAGGAGGAGGTCAGTCTGGTGCGAGCCATCTTCCAGGCGGTGCCGTTGGTGAAGAAGGGGTTCTTCGAGAGAAGGGGTTCCTCGTCGTCGTTGAGGATGATGTCGTTGTCGGAGAAGCTGGCGAAGTTGGTGACCAGGACGCTTTTGACCAGTTCGGGGTCGCGCACCATGAGGATGGGAGCGTTGTAATTGTAGAAGCCCACCATGCTGTGCTTAGAGTGGTCCCGGTAGATGGCGTTGCAAAGGTCGCCCATGTAGCGGATGAAGGCTAGGACTGGGGCGTTCCCGAGGATGGGGCGGATGTTTTTCGCGCAGGGGATGCCACGTTTTTGCCAGTAGCGGTGGTTGCGCGAGAGGTAGAAGGGGAGGAACACCAGGAGGGCTAGGAGGGTCGCGAGGATGTAGGTGTCCATCTCGAGTGGAGTAGCGAGTGAGACTGAGCCTGGTTTTGCAGAGTTTTAACTGCAATTAGCTAGTGGAGGATGATACGAGAGTTGTAATATCGTGTCATCCTCTTGAGCGGTGTAGCATTTGCGAATAAGTGGCGGTTTGGGATGGATAGTTGACGTTTGTTACGTCAGGATGCGTGACGGTTTAGTAGAGGTTGGACTTTGCGTGCTTTTGGCGACGCGATGTAGTCAGGCGACAGGCGTGTGACACGTAATTTTTTTTAGCAGATTTGCTGATTCTTGTTATGATGTGGGACTTCTAAACCTGATAGTTACTAGGAGTAACACAGTTGGGGGATGTGTTGTTAGCAATTTAGAAATCACTTACTGCTTAGGAGCAAACTTAGTTTACATGGAGTAATAAATATCCTCGATAGTACAGTGGTAGTATCCCCACCCGTCACAAATAAATAATAAAAAAAACTTTGTGACAATGTTAAGTTCCTATAAATTCCATAAGCTATGAACACAAACCATCGCTATAAAGGTGATCAAAGCAAAACTCATTTAAATTAGTAAATAGCTTAAATGAACAATAACAAGCAGGGAAAATAAATCTGCTGAACAAGTTTGGTCTTGTGATGAGGGTGGCCCTCACATGTTCAACACATTAGACAATATTTTATGGGAATAAGGTTAGTATCCCATTATCCGTTGGTGGAGAATTTCATTTGGTAATTTTTTTGTCAAATCAGTATCAAAATACATAAATCACAAAAGTGTGAGGGCAAAGCTCAAAGCAATACCAATAAAGGGTTAAATGATTCTCATTAAAAAAGCAAAAGGGATTGGTGCGATTAACATAGAAATACTCTGCAAGTAATGAAACGATCCAACATAGTGTAACTGAGGAAAACAGAAGTAGGAAAAATGTATACCTTTGGACTTCGAGGGTGCCTAAAGTCTCATAGCCGACTTCGCACTTATCATCCAATTGCAGCGCTTTGTTTATGTATTCGACAGCTTTGTCGGCGTTGCCGTCTATCCTAAGTTGCAGCATTCCCCTTTGTACATAGACTGACGCGTTCTTTGGATCTTTTTTCGTCGCCTGAGAATAGTAGTGGTCTGCCTTCTCCAGTTCACACATGTCGGTTAGTATCTGAAATTATAAGACAATACATTGTCTGTTTGTGATTTTTTTATAGAGTCATATTGGAGAAAAGAAGTCAATACATCAACTGACAAAATATTGATAATGATTCATTATAATATCCTACTGAAAAAAATTTTAGTTACATTTATTATTAAAAAGCGCCATTTTTTACATGAGTTTGGAAAATTGGTATTTTCCGCACTAGTGCAGAAAAGTGGAATTTTCTACAGTGGTGCGAAAAGTGGTATTTACCGCACTGATGCAGAAAAGTGATCTTTTCCACACTAGTGCAGAAAAGTACTAATTTCTGTACTAATTACCTGAGCATATAAAATGTAGCATTCTGTACAATCTGGGAACTTTTTAAATGCAGTTTCGAAGTCTTGTAAGGCGCGTTCGATTATACTCGTGTCTTTCATCGTCACTCCGTAACGCCAATCGGTGAAACACTTCTGCACGTAAACCAAGTCATTGTCGGGATTCAATTCCGCGGCTTTTTGGAAATCTCGTTTCGCTTCTTCGACATTTTCCAATATTAAGTGGACCTAAAAAATGTATGCCATTTTAAACCAGAATTTCCAGTTTTATAAAAATTCAATTAAATAAAATAAGAACAACAAATTTGTTACTAATTTTGATAATAATTAACTTAATGTAAACAATGGTACAATAAAATACAAAATTAGAATAAAGTTAAATCCAATATTTAGCCTTAACTTTTAAAAAATTTAATAATTTTGTAATTATTTTTCTCGATTTAAGTGGATTTTAGTATAATTTACTAAATTTTAGTATAATTTTAGATTTTTTTAATTTTTTTATTACAGATTTTAGTATATTTTACGCAATTCGTTTCAATTAGATTGGGTTAGAAAGTTTTTCATTGCGAAATGCCATTATAAAGCAAATCTGGCCTTTTTAATGATAGTGTTCAATGCCAACCTGTCCTCTGTTATGGTAAATGTCACTGCATTTGGAATTCAGTATTTCCGCTGCAGAAAAGTCTGCGAACGTTTGTTCCGGATTCTCCAGCTGTAAATGCATGGTGGCCCGTTTAATCAGAGCATTCACTTTGCACTCGATACTCGCATCCGAATTGTCAATAACGAAAGTCAAATCTTCCATTGCATTTTGGTATTGCGCTAAAAGCAGGTAAAATGTCCCGCGCAACAAATGTGCTTCGATGAGGTGCATAGAAATTCCATCGTCCGACGAGCACTTGATTTCTTCGGTGCATAATTGGATTATGTCATCGTAGTTCTGATCTTTCAGAGCTTTCACTGCTTTTGAGAAGCTGCAAATGAAAATGGTGCAATTAGATGTAAAACTGAGTATTAAATACTTTCAATATTTGTTAATTTAAGTTGTAAAGAGTTGAAAAAAATCTTTTTCATTTTGAGTAACATATGTAAATGGATAGAAAGTCATTTTAGAAATTATTAACGATATTAGGGATCTGCAGTATCTTACGATGAATCGCTTTCAGTTGATAATTGATCCAAGTTTGAGTAAATGGGATCTGAGTGGAATGGTATAAAGTAGCTGTTTATAAAATGTTTGCTTGGCATGATGGGTGTCCTATTGACGATGTATTCGTCAGCATGTTGCTTTCCTGAAAAAAGAGAATCATAATTATTCCATTTGAAACGATTAAAATAATTTATTTTAATTAGAGGAAAAAAATTGCGAATTAATTAAAAAATGAACTCATATTCTTGAAATACAGTATGTTCCTCTAAAATCAATTTTTACAATTTTATATGAGATATTCTTAAGTAAAAAATTCTTGTTTGTTTAATTGAAAAGACTATTATACCTATTTAAAAATAATAATTATAAGAAATATAAATAATAATAGTAATTAATCTATCATTTTTTTATAATTAAGAAGTTTATATAATTTTCGTTTAAATAAAAAAGATTTGATTTAAACAAAATTAATCGATTTCATTGTTTTAACAAAATAATCGATTAAAATATAAAATATATTTTCTTGTGGGTAAAGTATTTGCTTTTACACATATTTCATTTAATTAATTTTTGTAAAACATGTTTCTTTACCAAGTTTCTTTAAAATGTTGTCAGCAATAACTAGCGTTCGTTGGTTGCCAAATTTCTCTAAAAAACATGCTGCTGTGAGATCTTCCAGAGATTTTTGGTATTCTTTCGTGTGTTCCAGAGCTAACGCGCGACGAATCATAGCTTTGACATAGTGTGGTTTCAATTTCAGCGCATTTGTACAATCGTCTTTCACTGCACTGTACATTTTCTGAAAATAAGTATTGTCATTGAGGGATGATTCTAACGATTTTTATTTCTTTATTATAAAAATGTATGTACATAACAAGTATATACATTTTATAAAATAATCTGTAAATGAATATGGGGTCATTCAAGAAATACGTACACTGTTCTTATAATTTTTTCTCTTTTTACGGATAAAACGTAATTTTCTGTCGCGTTCACACTGTGTACGTATTTCTTGAATAATCCCATTTACCAAATGCTCGTAACAAGCAGCTCTATTTTGGTAAAAAATAGCGAGTGTGTCGATTTCCTCCTCAGGACATAAGCTTATTGCTGTGTTGTATTGCGCTATTGCTGCATCGTATTTGCCATCTTTGAATAACTTGTTCCCTTCTTCCTTATACCTTTTCGCTTCTTTTAGCAAGGTCTGCAACATATTAAAACAATTTTTAATTAAATGCACTCGGAAAGAATAGACAAGAATTCATTTCTAAATTCATATAGGGAAACAGAATAAGAATTATTTTATTTCTATTCATTTCTATAAAATACATTTTGTATTTTATGGTAATAAAAACATTTTATTGTAATGATGTTTCAATGAAAATAATAATATATAGTGAAACTTGAAATTAAGATTTCCTTGAAAACAAATTCTACTCTCAATTATCATTCATTTGATGTCGATCATCAACATATACCAACAGTTCTAAGTTGTTAATTAATTTAAAGTGTTTGATCTTTTATTATTTGATTGCATGTTTTATTATTACGCATTGTACAAGTATGGATTTTGTGCAGTAATTTATTAGTATCCGAACTCTGTCCAGTTTCAATATCTTTTGATTCGTAAGTAATTTGGCTTGTTTCTCAATGAAGTAATGTTTTTCAGATATTATGAAAGTTAAGCTATCATTTTACAAAAGCAAAATAAAATACTCGAAACAATATATGAAATAAAAACTGTTGCTTGAAGTATTTCAATATTTTACCATAAAAATGTACTTTTAGGTGATTTACTTAGGGCAATGTTTTATATGTTTTTTAAATGTTCTTATAAGTATAAAGAAATGAAAAAATTGAAAACACGATAATTGTTAAAATACATTTTCTTCTTTTTATATACATTAAAAAATGTAATCATCTATTAATAAATATTTATTCATTATCTGTCAGTCATATAGTTTTAATGGTATTTTTCTCATCTTTTTTCTTATCTTTCAATCTATCAATGCTCTGCATCATAAATTATTAGTGTACCTGAAAATCTATTAATATGTAAATAAAATGTGCTTAACATAATGCGATTCTGTTGTTTATTTAACTCAATGTTAAAACTTACTCTTGAAATAATTAATTTCTTGAACTCTAGATTGTAAAAACCAGTGAAATTTTGGTAAATAAAACATATTTATATGTACTTTTACATAATTATTTTTCAATGCATTATCTTTATTTGAACTCCACAATCATATCGAAGGGATAACAGAGTATTTAACTGAAAGTTGAAATTTCCAATTTTTTCTACTACGTTTAAGAAAATTTCATTTACTTATTGCATATCTCAGCCTATAAATCACAGAATAAAAATGGCCTCTTTTTCCCAAATTACAAACCACTTAACATTACAGTTACAGTTTTCCAAACTTCAAAAAAAATTTTCATAATTCCCCCTGTTTTCCCACCTGACAAAATTTCTACTACAATTCCTGCTTTTCCTGTAGGGGTCAATCAATAATATTTAATTACATTCTGGTAATATTTATATACTATTCTAATATTCTAGATTATCTGAAGAATATAAATCAATATTATTCGCCCATCCCCAGTGAAGGAAATAGGAATGTATTGGCCATACAGGAAACATATATTCCCAATATATTCCCAGTTTTTGCAAAATATTGAGAATGTGTTCTGAATACATTGGGAATATATTCACAATTTTTGCAATATACTGGGAATGTATTCAGAATATTTTGGAAATGTATTCATCATTTTTGTCATTTATTAGGACTGTATTCCGAATATTTTTCAATATATATATTCATAATTTTTTGAATATATTGGGAATATTTTAATAATATTTTGGAAATATATTGGGATTATATTCCCAATTTCTGCAATATATTGTGAATATTTTAGTAAAATATTGGGATAATATTCCCAATATATACCCAATTTTTGCAATATTTTTGGAATATTTTGGGAAAATATTGGGACTTTATTCCCAACATATTCCTAATTTTCGTAGAATTTTGCGAATGGATTAGGAATATTTTGGGCATGTATTCGGAATACATTAGGAATATATTCACATTTTTTGCAGTATTTTGGGAATATATTCAGAATATTTTAGGAATATATTCACAACTTTTGCAATGTGCGAATATTTTGGTAATATATTAGGAATACATCAGGAATTTATTGCAAATATATTTCCAATTTTTGCAATATTTTGGGAATATATCATATACAATATTTCTCTTTTTTCTAGGTAAAACTAGTCTTTTTTTCCTTCTTAAAATTCACCTCCCCCTCGAAATTCCATCATTCCGCCCCGATCCCTTCCTCGAATCGCATGCTATCTAACCTCGCTCGTCGACGGTGGTTCGGAGGCCGGCTCTCCGTCGATGGAGATCTGCTTGTCCGCGCTGTTGACGCCCGGCTCCTTCTGGCCGACGCTCTTCGGCGCGGATCGGCCCGCGCTGTTCCTGTAGTACATGTAGCCGAGGCCGAGCGCGGCGACCGGCGCGCCGACCGCGAGCGCCAACTGCCACCTCGGCAGCGGACTGCCGATCGAGCCGCCTGCCCCGCTGACCGAGCTCATCCTCTCAGACAGATCACGAGCGGTGATCGAGCGCCGACCTGCGTCACGTTCGCGGTCCCGTGGTTGCCGAGCGCGAGTGCGAGTCCACTTCCGGGCCACGAGCTGCGACGGGGAATCGCTCGCGGGGTGGGCGGGGCGGGGGATATGGGGGGTGTGTGGGCCGATAAGCGGCACAGGTTAGGTTGGGCGAATGTCACCAAGTCGCGCCGCGACTTGGTGACATTCGCGGTGAACGATTTCGCGGCGCACTTTGCCACACTGGCCGCTTGAAGGGAGTCTGGGGTGGAAGTTTGGAATTGCGAAAGTGTTTTGCGGAAGAAAAAAGAAGGGGAGAAAAGGAGGAATGAAAAGGGAGGGATTGGAAATTAATTAGCTGGAGTGGGATTTTGTCCGGGATTTGTCCTTTTTGCTCTTATAAATTATGTGTACATCTACACTCGAAGCTCTCACTTGGCAACTTCGCATATGGCAACCGCTCATTTGGCAACAAAACGCGCTCTCAAATGGCAACACTTTCCGGATGTTTGAATTTGGCGCGAAGCGCAGGCTAATTT